>CABHPH010149718.1:0-49529 GCA_902168325.1 Peromyscus nudipes
CAAACCCCAAGATTTATTCATTTAGTTGATATTATTGATTACATATTTTTCTCAAGGTACTTATAATTTTGAATAAAGAAAAGAGACCTCACCTTTATTTAAGTAGAAAGTGCATGGAACAGTATTTCCTCATCAAAGATAAAGAACAGATTTCTGCTATAACATTTCTATTAGGAATGCAGAAGCTACAATGCTAAATTTTCCTTTATAATATAAATCCATACAATATTCTTCACTTACGATATTGCCTCATTTCTCCAAAAGTTAATGACTTACTGAAAGTCCATTGGAACTTTATTGAGTCTGTTTTATTATGTTAAGGACAAGGTTTTTAATTTACAAATCTCTTAGCGTAGCTTATCTACATTACACTTCTCATCAGATTTTTACTATGCTCTTAAACTTGTTTCTCCCATCTGAAAATTTATATGGCATGTTTTCTGGGTTTAAGCATCTGTAATACCAAAAATACTGTTCTTATACTTAATCAGTACAGACAACATACTTGAGAATTTCCACTAATAATATTAGATAAAGAGATGGAACGACAAAACTACTCAGATCCATTAACTTTTTAAAAAGTAAACATAAAGAAATAATGCCATTGAAATCTGCAATGTCTTTGGTCTGTTCCAAAGAGAACAAAGCTATAATGCTCGAAGGAACGTTGTCCAACCAGTAAGGGGGACATTCAACTGAAAAGATGCTTTAATTTTAAGGTGAGCTGTTGTATTTCAAGTGATGTGCACACACATGAAACAAACCAGATCCTTGCTGAGCACCCACTGTCTCCAGTGTATTTCAATCTATTCCTGGTCTGACTGAGGATGAACTTCCCAGATAAAAGATGATACATTATTGGGTTTTAGCAGTGGTGGTATTAGCTTTTCAGGCTCTTACCCTGAACCAGTGACAGGGGCGGATTTATGTTAATCCCCAAATTGGCTGGAGAACCTCAGCTTAGCATGGGAAGGCAAGTGAGATGTGAGTCACAACCAAAACAGCCCATTTCATGTGAACCTGGTGTGAGGGAGACAGTTAAATGGTATTGACAAGAGTGTGAATTTTCTTTTTTGAGAGCTCCACCTGCCTAAAAGTGGAAGCTGCCCATGCTGCTGCCATGCTGTCCTCATTTGAGGGATGAACAGAAGTCTCTCCAAAAGACTGTCAATCCAGCGCTTTGCTCAGGCACTGAATTCATTTAAAAGTGAAAAAAAACAGTGCTAAATGAATACATTGTCGAACCAAAAATAATTTTAATTTTTTAAAAGAAACGTGGCATACCAATTATCCTGAATAATTATCTTAACAATATGTAGTCTTGTGTTACCTGTTCCTGTGATAGTGAGAAGTACAATGTCACACCTGTGATTCCAGTCTGTGGTTTCTATTCCCAGCAGAGTTAGCAAGAAATGCTGCCAAACTGACTTACACAAACACTATAGAAGCTGACTGCAAAATACTCTTTCAGTATCTATTACTGAGAAAAGTATGGATTTAATTCAACATTATTAGCTTTTATTTTCTAACATTATTTACAAACCGTATTGGAAAGACTCTGCTATTTCAAACCAAATCATTGTTTTAGTATATATTGACTCATTGGAACAAATTTGATTTACAAGAGAAGCTTATTAAAGCATCTACTGCTTCTGAAGGCTTTTTCTGTTTGGTTTTTTTTTTTTGTGTGTAGATAATTATTGCCACTAGGTTTTATTATGATTTTTTTCAGGTTCTTCCTCTATTCCAGGTTAGAGATGATTGTATCTTATCCATTCCTCTCTGGTTTATATATAATGTCTTTGGTTATAATGCATCCCAGTCTTTGACTTTCCAATAATCAAATTGGAACATTTTTTCCAAGTGTTCCTTTCAAGTTCTGCTCTTCAATTTCAATTCATCAGCAGGCACACAGGGCCTGATCAAAGGTGGGATCTAGTTAATACTCCTGACTCATTGTACTCACAACAGCCTCCTCTGTTCTGTTGTGACCCTGAACAGGGCACAATAGGGGGTATTTTCATCCTTATTGTGCATAATTATTAAGGTGTGACAAAGGGATGGAAGAACGGCAGAGGCAATCTGCTCATCTATCTGGACAGTCTGAGGACTCTTCAGAGCAACAGAGTGTTAATTTCCTGAGAATCTTGTGATAAGTACAAGGCTTCTCTGACAAGGAGGTTGGAGCAAACATGCTGGGGGGCTCAGTTTACTCTCCGGTGTGATAAAAACCGCACATAAGTAAGAAGGTGAATTCCGTAAGTAAAGAAGTTCTTCAGTTCCTTTAAGCAGTTCATATCCTGCAGCCAAGGAAAAAGCAAAAAAAGCAGTATTTTGAAAATTCTTGATTTCTGCAACTCACAGTAACCATTAATTCAGTGATGAGAAAAAGATCATTTCATAATAAATTCTATGATCATTCCTCTCTAAATAGATTATATAACACTCTTAATTCACACCAGTACAGTTTACAGGCTTATACATTATTTACTTGTACATTTTGGTCCAAATAACTGTGAAAATTATTAAGTAGACTTCAAACAAAAATTATATATTACACAATAGAATTATCAACTTCAAAATCTTTTTTATACAAAATGGTTCTGATTAAATATGATAAACTAGAAAGGAAATCTTGGGTACAGTTTTTTGCAGCCTTTAACATCTTTGAAGAAAATGCTCTGTTCCGGATAAGGATATGAATTAATAATTTGCCTTTGAACTTATTTGAGAAAAAATATGATAATAATAATTCAAAATACCAATTCTGCCTTTTAGCTAGAAATATTAGGTTATATCATACAATTGTGGCCTGCAAAGAAACCTATCAATTCATAAATAAAAGGCCATGTTTCTCAGCCACCCGAGAAGCTTCACACCCAGATGCCCTAGAGAATACTTTCTTATTTTATGCCTCCTTGAGAGATTCAGACATCAGCCTGAGAGCTAAAAGCAGCGGTCTTCTGTCAGAGCCTTTTGTCTGGAATGTGAAAGCTCAAATCTGTGTGAGTGATTTCTCAATCTTGTTTAGTTCTTTAAATCTAATTGCCAATGTATTTTTGTCTAACAGATGAGTAGAAATCCAGGTGGTTCAGAGTAGAGGTAAATTACCTCAAAGGAGTATTAAGAACCTACAACTGAGATGCATCATGAAATAGAAATGTTTTAGTCACATGCTACTGACTACCATTACTCAAGTAGAACTTAAGAAGAGAAATTACTGTTTCTCACTGTCAGGGAATCTTATCCATGTCTAGGTTTATGACCAACCACCTCTCTGAACATGAAACGGGTATCCTCAAGTGTTTGGCACCCACCTGCTAAGAAAATCCACAATATATTATACATTCAACCAGTTATTGAAGATTATCACTAGTCTTAAGTCACAATATGTTGTGAACACAGATGAAACACCATTACCCTGCCCACCGACAGTTTGTAAAAGTCCCCAGAACAATATTCTGTGTAGTTTTCAGTGTCTGGGATATTTGTGTCATTCGGGCTTTTGCCACTTATTTCTGTTTTATGTCTGTAGCTATATAATTCCTTCAGAGAAAGAATAAGTCTACTTCTTCTGTTTGTAAGGAATTCCCTGTTCTTGTTCTTATCTACAGAACAAAACTATTTGACTTAGATTCTTTCTACTATGCTCTTACTCAGCTGAAAGTTGGGGCAAAGTTGCTTATGCAGAAAAAAATATTAGAAATACAATCTAGTTAAAGATTCAGTACTTGGTTTTTGGAAGGCTCAAAGCCATTTTACTCATTTCTGAGTAGATAGAACATTTTACGCTGTGACTTCTTTCTGATGTCGGTCAACAAAGGTAAATATTTCAAAGAACAAAATAACCACAAGCGTGAGCATTTTGGCTTGGTGGGGTAAGAGAGGCTAGGTGTGAAAGAAAGAAGAAAGGGATGGAAATGTAAGGAAGATTAAGAGCAGAGCGATGGTGTGTTACCTTCCTGCAGCTGTGGCAACAAATTGTCCCAAATTTGTTGGCATATAGCAACAGAAGCTCATAATTCAGCAATTCTGAGTCTGAAATCAGTGTGGATATGATAAATCAAAGGTAGGGCTGTGTGTTCTCTGAGGTTCTATGTAGAAACTGAGGCCTTGAGTCCTCTTATTCCTTATGGCTCCTACCACTCCTCACTCATGTTCACATCGTTGTATTCTCAAGCCAAAGTTTCTAAGCCTATGTCAACTCCATTGAATCATCTCATTCTCTTCCTTGTATGTGGCTGTAAAGTTTTACCCATTTCCATCTTAGAGGCTGGGTATGATCACATTTAAGGTCCACTTAGATTATATGAAATCATTTTATCTTTATAAGAGAGGATATGAGATTTTCTATATTCATACACAGAAGATGATATGCAGATGAGAACTCAATCATTAGGAGTAATTTTTCTTCTTCAAATTTCTTAAGTTGATCACTTGGGGTTATAATAAGGGAATATACACAATAAATAAAAGCCTTGTGAAGGAAGCTCTCTGAATTTCAGAGTAGAAATGTTATCAGAAAAGAACATGAAAATTTTATTCCCTTAAAGCACTGGAGTAAGATATCCCAAACAGGAATTTGCACGAGATATAATTTTATCTAAATACCAAAGGGTGGTATTTCTTAGCTGAAATATAAACGGCTTTTGGTTTTAACTACTTTACTTTATGGCTACTAGGAATCTGTTTTTGAGTATTCACACATTTCTGAGAATTTTTTCGGATGCTTGTATGTTTTCTTTTCCATCTTCTCCGTTGTTGACCTTGGCATCGCACTCTGACATGAACACATCTTGTTTAACTCTGAATGGCACACACTTATTAAAAATAAATAAAAAAAAATCTCAGGCCCAACGAAGTAGGATATCATATCTGCCTACTCTTTGGATTGTAGCTTCCATTCTCTTTTCATTTCCATTAGCATACCGGGTGGTTTAAGGGGAAAGGAGGAACTTTGACAGACAAATTTAAGAACTACACTGGTGCTTTGTAGACATGATACTTTCTACCCTGAAGGACTTGGCGACCTCGACTGGGAAGCCTTACTTTATCTAATGGCCTGGTCCCTATCATAGGTTGTGAGAAGGTGGAAATAAAAGGATTGTCAATGAATGACCTTGCATGAATTGGTTAAGGAACGAGAGTGTTGTTACCGAAACTACCACACAGGGAACTTTCAGAGTGCTGATGATGGCTCATGTTTCCAAAACATTCCCGTTTGAGGGATATCGGTAAATGCCGAAGCTATGAGCCATAGCTTTAACAGGGCTCCTGTGCTGTCCTTGCAGGGTGTCCTAATATTGCATCCCTGTTCAGAATGAAGATGAGCCCATAAAGAATATGATGATGCATGCTGAGGAAACATTTCCACCTCTGGAAGGAAGAATGGACAAGGTCTCTAAAACAACCCTTCTGGAAACTTTAGGCTTTTCCTCCAGACCTTTAGAAGCCAATTATGACTGTTGGCAAGAAAAGTCTAAATCCAGAGAAATGTGTGGGAATGAATTCTTCTTATTGCATGAGAGAAGAGGGCAATACTCAGGCAACTTCCCTGATTAACACTTACGATTACCTTATGCTTTTATACTCATATGTAATCTGTTTTAAATTATAAGGATTCCATTGTTTTACTAAGAGCAATCAATTTTTTTCCCTTCAGTAAATACTTTATGGATATCTTTATTAGAAAGGAATTGTGTCATATCCATTATGGAAAAACATCATTAATAATAAGTTAATAATCTTCAAAAGCACATAAACAAGTAATATTATATGGACTGAACAAGTTATATTTTAGAATATATATGTTTATACACATACATTTATGCATGTAGTAACAATTACTGAAAAAAGCCATATATCTAGGGGAGTAGAGAGGGTTATTGGGGTGTTTGGAGTAAGGAAAGGAAAGGGAAAATGTTGTAATTGTATTATAATCCCCAAAACAGTACTGAAGAAATATCAAATTAAAAAATCATTGAGCACACTTCTGCACAATATATTGTGGAATATAAAGAAGAAAATGATGAAATTTTGCTTACCAACAGAAGTTTATTGGTATGATCCCCAAAGCAGTAAAATGTGCTAAATGAAAAGTTGTGAGTTTTCAGTTAAAATAAAGCAATGCCTTGTGATGGGAGCCCAATTTATGACATGGAATATTTGAGAAGATTTATGTTCCACTGTTCATAACCTCAAGTTTGTGTAGTTTTCAGAAAGATATCACTATGGAGATAAATACCAATATGTTCATATTCAGCATCATACTCAAAAGCAAAGAACACAAAATAAATATGATCTAGTCACTAACAGCAGAAAGGCTTTGATCCTATGTAAATTACATGTTTATGGAGTGTGTTCTAATTGAGTGAGTTTCTATGTGTGCATCAGTGTGTCAGAGAGGGGGATGGGGAGAGAGTTCAGCACAGAATGCTGGACTTCAGTAGAAGCATTTGTAGGTATAGAATTTATTTTACTTTTTCCTTCAACCTAACCTAAAATTCCTTTTGGGGTTTTTGAAATTCTGTGTACATACATACACACACACACACACACACACACACACACACACACACACACACACATACATACATACATATATATATATATAGCTTGTAGAAATTTTTGTTCAAAATTTGCAGTTTAGCTATTTTATTAGCTTCTTTTTCTGTTGATAAAAAGCCCTGGTTAAAACCAACTTCAGAGAGAAAGAGCTTGTTTCAGCTCACAGTTCAAGGCACAGTCCATCATAACAGGACTGTCCTGAGAGCAGGAGCTCGAAGCACTTAGGTACATGGAATCCACAGTCATAAAACTGAGAAGGAAGAGTGCAATGCCCATACTCAGTTCCCTTTCTACATTAACACAGTGCAGGATCCCAGTCAGGGAATGTTGCCCCCCTTGGTAAGAGGGTCCTCCCACCTCAATTAATATAATCAAGATAATACCTCACAGGCAAGCCCAATGGCTCATCTCTCAGTCGCTTCCTGATCCTGAAAGTTGACATCATTAGACATCACAAATACTCTACGCAGTGTGATAAACTTTTAGAAAAATCCCACATCTCTTTGGTAATACAATATCATCAGTGCTGCAATGCTGTGTGTCATTACTTTGTGTATTTCTAATGTCAGAGTGACTGAGATGTGTTTTGTGGCAGTCACCCCATCAAGATGGAAAGGCCTTCCTTCTCTTAACTCAAAACTCAGTTTGGGTATAGATATTGATGACGTCACAAACTTCCCAAGAGGTTAGAGAAAGGTTTATTGCTTACATCCTGACAACATATGAAGGAAAAGAGAAGCAATCCCGTAACGGGTTTATGGATGGCATAAAAAAGAGAGGGGAAATGATGCCTTTAGGGTCTGTATAGTTGAGAGACAGTGGGAATGGGGTGAGCTTTTGTAGCTCAAGTCCTCACCACCACTAGTGGAGCAATCACCAGGCTCATAATTGTCTCCCGCATATGTAGAGAAGAAAGGGAAAGGCGGGTGTTGGGACTGAAAGCTGTTCACAGAAATTAAGAATGGAATCCAGCTCTTACAGCAGTTCATCTCTGATTTTGACTGGAGGTGCAAGTGAGCATTATCTCCCTGAACTGAATTTGAACTTCCCTTAAAAAGCCATTGCTGTGCTCCATCAGGACTTCTGCCTGAGGCTGGGAAAGAAAGTGATTCTTCACCTCGATGTTTTGTTTTATTTTTTCCCCCAGGACTTCAGCATTGGGTAGCTTTGGAGGTGAAATGAGTATTTTGAGTCACTATCAATAGCCCCTAAAATACAGTATACTGTATTTTAGTATCACCTACCATTGTGGCTTTAACATGTTTCGAATTTGCAGGGTGTTTGATTCATTTCTTTGCACATTAGACGTTATCCGAGTTCATTATACTGAAAGAGGCAAACTTAGGCATGCGATTTCTCATTATTGGCAGTCATCTGGACAAAGCATTGGCGATGACCAAGAGTATGTAAAATGCTCAGGTGAGGCCAATATTGGTCAGCATAATCCATGCAAAGGTGCTTTCATAAGCCCAGCCAATTGTACTAATTCTTTGTTCTCATTATTGAAGAGGGGCATTCTGGAAAAAAATGAACAAATTAATACCACTCCAGTAGAGTCCTCACTCCCACATGTGATGGTGGAACAGGTGTTCCTGAGGTATATAAACTTTGCTTTTATGTTCTCTGAGTTGGACTCAAAGTTGAGACAGGGATTTATGGTAGAGTCATTTTATTATAATGTTAGAAAATAGCACTATGTGGGGTTAGAAGGGACATCTAAAAGATGAAGTATCCCAGAGCATATATTTTGGATTCTGTAGTCCAAAATAATATTCTGAACCCATGGACTGCTGCCTCTGTGACCCAAGACATCACCTGTATATGGTGAACAATGAGCCCTGGGTTTGCATGATTCTCTGTTTCAAGCAGAGGCCAGTATAGCCCACACACTGGCTAAGACTATGTACTTTGGGCCTGAGTATGGAACTTACTCAACCAGGGCTTCCTGGGAAACTTACGGCCATTCTGCAAGTTTCATAAACCAGGAAAAAAGGTTAATAAAGCAGCAACTCTTAATAGTAAAAAAGAGTTTCTGGACTCTAATAATAGGAATGTCTATTCTCTTATAATTTAGAAAAAATTTTGAGGCCACATTCTAAAATGTCTAGACTGTCCCAGTCATGGCAAGATGATATGGAACAATATAAAAATTTTCAGTAGGACTTTAATAAAGGAATCCATTGCCTCTATAATTAAAAAAATAGATGATGACTGTTATTAAATTATGAATGTTTAACAATAGCTGTATTCTGACAATGTTGAGAATACAACAGTCCTATGATTGCCAAATAATCACCAGGTATTTAGCCAAGGTTATATGCCTTATACAAATATTGGAGGACTAGCCAGCCTATTCTCTTCTTGTGAACTTTATTGTTTCTTTATGCCCTGAGTGGGTATATCCGACGTATCACATTAGAAAAGAAGGTCATCCACATAAAGTCACACTTGGCATTCCTGGAGAAAGGTGGATTGGTTGAGAACTGGCCTTCATCACTGTGTGATGGCCATGCATACTGTTTCTTTCATGTGTAACCAGATAAAAGTACATTGGGATCTTCCAAGATGAAGGTAAACTGGCCTAGCCTGTTGAAAGAGGAACAAATGTACTGGCCAAGCTGGAACCGAAAAACTATGGATGAATGGCTGACTGGACAGAGTAAGCAGTCTTAATACAGGTGAGTATCCAGGCCTTGATGAGTAAAATGGGCATTGAGTATGGAGCCAGGCATCATAATTTCCATGTGTCCTCTTTAAATAAGAGGGAAAATTACTTTGTTAAGTACAGAAGTGATGGAGATAGCAATACTTTTCTAAATAGGTCTTACAGAATATGTTTTCCTCCCCGAAGGCCTTGTTTTACTTCACTTTATGATACGTTAACTATCGTAAGTAATTCAAAGAAGGTACATGCAGTGACATTTGTTCTAGCTGTTTTTAAGTGGCAAAGAATTAATTTTATTTTTATTTCTTTCAGTGGAGTATTTAAGACACTGAGAATTAAGAAAGTAAAAACAAGTCAGTATCTCCATGGCAGAGGCATGCTATTCTTTTTTATTAATACTCAAGAAAATATGGGAGGTGCCTCAGTAAAATGTAATGCTGTTCCAGAATTAGGTGTAATTTTAATGCCAGGAATACTGTAGTCTTGATGCTGTGCCAGTTGGTGAACTTTAGCAGAGGTTAAAGTTGATTCATGACCTATGCTGACCCGAAAGAAAATCCAGTCAGTATTTTTTACAGGATAAATTTCTTTAGTAAAGTTTGTGTTTCCAATTGTATTACACTGACAAGTCTTGTTTTAGATTTTGTTTGTCCCCATGTTTACATTCTTCCTTTCCTCTTTAGTTACTTGTTTCACTGTTTATGAACACACACCAGGGAAGCCTAACTATGCTGACAATGGATGTTTCATATTGCTTAAAATCTATGGACTTAAGTTGGTTTGTGTTTATCACCTCACGGAACCTTGAACACATCATGTTGCCTATGGATCTTAAAGACGAGAATCTTTGTTATAGGATAAGGAATGGTTCTCAACCTGTGGGCCATGACCCACATATCAAATATCCTATGTATCATATATTTATGTTATGATTCATAACAGTAGCAAAATTAGAGTTATGAAGTAACAACTAAATAATTTTATTGTTGGGGTCACTACAACATGAAAAAATGTATTAAAGAGTCACAACATTAAGAAGGCTGAGAACTACTGGGATAAGGCAACAACATCCCAAAGGTAATTTGTTGGTTCCACATCAAGCATTTGATTTCAAAACTAGCCATGCCATGCACCACTTAATTATGTCCACTGACGCTACTACTCCATGGACCTCTCAATTGCACAGAGTGGCAATGCCCCTCTCCCGTACCAAGAATGGATTACAATCAATGTCTGGCTGGTCAAAGTAGTAGGGCAAAAATTTTCCCTCTGAGCCTGTGTGTGAAGATCTCTTTCCCCACACAGTACCCAGACACATTGTTCAGTCTGAAATGTACTCAGAGGTCTGGACTGATCCACAAGGTGCCTTTAAAAGTGGACCTTGAAGAGTCCATGGCTTTGTCTGTAAATGTCCGTTGCTGAAACAAGGCTTTTGTGTTACTTGAATCTGTAAAAGGGTTAGTCAGATTCCACAAATGCCATAAGGCAGCATGCCTGAAATCACATTTGTAAAAGATAATCAGTCCAGTGAGCAAGTCAAAGGGAGAGAGGAAAACATCCCAGAATGCAGTCACTTTCATTGGTTGTGGGAAATATTGCAGTGGACCCAAATCCGGAGAAGAGATGATCCACCCCAGATTTGGTTCTGGTGTCAAACAGATGGTGTTTGTCAACAGAGGAGAGCAGGTTTTTAAAGGTTTCTCTACAGTGGTGCTTTCTGGGCAGAGCAGGCTGGATTAACAAGGGTGCTAAAAACAGCTGTTGAGAGTGAAGAGAGACTAGCTTGGGAGACCTGACGTAGTTAGGGAGTGGAAGTGAAAGGAAGGGTTGTCTACTCAGGCTGGAGCCTACAGGATTTCAACTTCTCCAGTGAACGAGAGACCTGAGATTGCTTATCTTCCTTCCCAGTGTGGGGCAGAGGCAAAAAGAAAAGCAATGGACTTGGAAGTTTCTGGTAGTCAAACATTAAAAGGAGAGTCAAGTTCAATGTCATTTTATTAAGTCAGTCTCTCTCTCTCTCTCTCTCTCTCTCTCTCTCTCTCTCTCTAGCTTTGTGTGTGTCTCTCTCAGTGTCTCACTGTGTGCACACATGTGCCTATGCCTACGGTGTTTGTATATCTTATCAATATTACAAGAAAATACTTTATTAGGAATATTATCACTGTTTTTTTCTTGGTAGTGATTCCCAAGGAGAGGATGGTTATAAAAACATTACAGAGTTAAAGAGTCAGGCACACGTACATTCATATCCCTATTAGGCTACTACTGATTCTGCACTCAGTGAAATACACTTACACTTACCATTTTCTCAGGAACCACCAGAGTAAGGATGCAAAAGGAGAGCAGGTAAGCTCTTGAGGCTTGCTAGCATTCTAGCATTTGGGCATTATCAGTGCTAGCCTATCCCTATTCTTCCTATCTTTCAGCAATTCTAAAGGGAGACTCAGATCATGACAGGGAGGATTTTCCTGGACAGCCAGTTCCCAATTATTCATAAGTGAGCTGTACTCTTTGTGGAAGACGCCATGCTGTGGAAGTTTCTTGGCTGGCATTTGATCTGGCCTGTGCTCTTTATCCTGGGGTAAGGTTTGAGTCATACCAGTTAATTTAGTCACGTACCAAATTGGATTATACAAGGTTGTTTTCTCTATTGGGCGACTTTAAACCATAAAAAGGCCTATTTGGACCTTTATATTTAATCCTTATGAATCAATTATCTTTCCAACTTTGAATTCCAGGATGTTTAGCACGCACATTTACATCATTATATTCTCACTTTTAACAAAGATGCATTGTGTATACTGTGGTATACATTATGGTTATGTATGGAGACATAGAAAGAAAAACAAAGAAATTAAAATATGTGTATGCAGCAAAGCAGATTATTGCTTGTTAGTAGACATACCTGGTACTGTCTTGTTCTACACCTTTACCCTAATTAGTGTCTCATGAAAGCAGATCAATAACTGTGAATACCATTACTTTGCTGGGATCTTCATTTCATAAGGCTCATAATTGTATCTGTAGCTCATGCCTCCAATATATTGCTGTGGTTTTACATTGAGGGCATAGACTCATCCTGCTTCCACTATATCATTAGTATGATTGATAGATTTCTCCAGAGTTGGAGATCATTCATCCCATACAGCAAACATCCTGCAAACAGAGGTCTCAATTGCCATCAGGAGTAGCTCCCAAGCAGTGTGACAGGAGTTGGCATCTAAGGTCTCTGTCTTCCTCATTTCTTAGACAAATTAACACTGAAGCATGTACTTTGCTTGGACCTCCAGAGAGCTTCGCAATGGTCGTACACTCCATTCACTCATAGGAGGCACTGGTCTTAACCTCTTACCTTACTGATCTCATCTTTGCTCGTATATCTGTTCAGCTAATGCTCCTTCTTGCTAACCTCAACTGAGGCACTTGCTTTCAGTACATTCATTTAGAATCTACTCACACATTTAGAATCTGCTTTCTAGCTCAATTAAGATATCCACGGCAAACTTTAGGCTTAATTTGCTGGAAAATTTAGGAAGAACCAATATGTTACATACAGCCCCCTACATACAGATCTGTGAAAAAAATCTTTGGATTTCTTATCTATGTGTGAGTTTAAAAATTAGTCAGTTGCATCTTCATGGTTATTAAAAGAATATAGAGGCATTCTGGTATGGTTTGCACTATGCAGAATAAACAAAAGAAACTTCTGCTCTTAGCATTTATCATTGCACCAAGGTTACAGGGAAGTCATGCACATGGACCCAGATGAATGCTGGATACTCTGTGGGTTTGTGTCAAAATCAAGTAATTTTGCTACTTTTATATTGGTGGGTATGTAAATCCACTATACCAGGTAAGCACCCACTTGACATCCAGGCCCTATAGCAAATGGCTTCTCTCATACACACACACACATCTGGTTTATATTAATTTTTCTTTTTATTTTCTTATTTATAATAACATAAAGGGGGAAACTAAAATAAATCAGACTCGTCATTTCCAGTCATTCTAATGCAGAATGCATCTTTGAGTTTTGGTCTCATTCACACCTACCATGAGACAGTGGGTGTGATATTTTCCTGAAGTTGAAGGGACCAGTGTCAACTGCAGAAAATAAAATACAGTGTGTGCAAGAAAAGAGGTGCAGGAAGAATGGTGGAATTCTATACCTGGCAAGAGTCAGGTTGTGGGGGGCTTCTCAATTTTCCTGGGGGCATTTATACCGCCATGACAAATGAGGGTCTCTGCAAAGACAGAGAAGATGAAGCACAAACGAAGAGAAATGGAGACAGGAGTCATTAAGATGCAGAACATGGTATATTCAGGGAAGGTCAGGAGGCAGAAAAAAAAACCATAGGGATTGGAGGAAGTGATTAAAGTGGGGTGGATAAAAACAATGGTCACTAGATAATAAGGGGGTCTGGAGCCAATCAATGCTTTCTTAACAAACATAAAGTACATATTTAATTGAATGTGATATTAAATTAATTGGTGTCTTTATGTGATAGTCTTGCCTTTCCCATCATTCTTAAAGCAGTAGAGTCACATAATCTGGGGTGTGGAGGGACCCAGCAAATCAGTTGTCTCCTTCTGCTGTACCCAGCGGTACATAAAAGCACTACGTAAAGTTCTCTACCAGAATACCCCTAGTCCTCACCACAGGCAACAGCAAAGTACTGTTTTAAGGACTTCTCTATTTCACTAGCAGAGTTGAGATAACATATGAATATTTTGGGAACGGATGGTTCAGACATCAATGTATCAGTCTCAGAATTCAAACTCTTCATTTTCCAGCCCCACAGGGGAATTCACTTCCTACAAGACCTTCTACAGTTGTATTGCTTCCTCAGGTCATATTTTCTACATCTGTAAACTAGGAGTGAAGAGTTTACATTCCTCACGTTTAATGTTCTCATGGCTTAACATGAACATTGATGCAAAGTACATGGTGAATGATCTGGCACACATGAATGGCCAAATGTATACTCTTAGTCCTCCAATTTGCGTTGGAAAGGGATAGTATTTGACAGAACAGTGTGTATAAAGTCAACCCTCTGAACACTCACTTGGCCACTATTAAAATATTTAAGTACTTTTCAAACACAATGTAGTCAAGATGTTTATAAGACCTATTATTCTTGTCAATCCTGAAATCTGTTCAACTCAGCACATCAAAATCTGTTACTGGGTAAACTTGGCCAAAAAATTTCCAGAGTAAAATGTTTTGCTTTCAGGAGTCATGATGTGTGTGTGTGTGTGTGTGTGTGTGTGTGTGTGTGTGTGTGTGTGATATCTAAAGCTAATTGTTTTTCTAGTTTTAACTACATCATTGACTTTTTTGTTTTTGTTTTCCTTCTGTATGTGTGGTGAATAAGTGCACACAAATGTAATTGATAGTGAAAGTGTAAATCAAAAGTGAAGTGCACAGCTTCAGAATTTCTACTCTAACTCTATAGAAATTCATTGAGATTTATAGAAGTGGGATCAAGTTAATCTGGGTCACTTTGTTTTGTTTTCTTTTATAATTTGGAAGTTACCTACACTAAAGTTTTAATGTTGAAAAAATTCCAAAATAGTTTTAGGAGGTTGATCTGTGGTTCACTTAAAAGAAAATTTTCATGTATTTATTTATTAAAAAAAAAAAACCCTGATGCATTAACTTCAAACAAATTGCTTCCACATGCTTAGTTCAGTCGAAGAGTTAACATACTACCAAAGCAATGCTAAGGGTGGTTAAACGAACTTTTAACAGAAACTACGCAATTTAGTAGCTAAGAAATATCCAACATGGAGCACTTAGTTCAATACTCAAGTTTTTTTCCCCAATATATTTCACTCTAATTGGAAATGAAGAAGGGTGAGTATGTGTCACCCTGTACCACAGGCGTCTGTAACACTTCTCTTGACCAAAGCCCAATCCAGAAGCCACAAAATATGCCCCCTTGGATAAATTTAGGGCTTTCCAACTTGTATGCTTGCTGACCCAAGTCACAAACAATGCTTGCGCCAACAATGACATAACTGGTGTTGTAGCTGTAGCGAGCCTGCTGTTCTCTCTCTGGAGCACACTTGCTTGTCAGTCATTTACCTTGCTTCCTGTTGCGGTTTCACTTGACCAGGTCCTCTAAGCACTGGTCCCCAAGTTCTGTACCACAGAGCTCACTCCTATGCATTTTCACTCTGAAACTGCACAGTACAATGGATTTTTTTTAACCACAGTCCTCTATGTAGCTCTGCCATTCATGGCTTCTTAGAAGCTCGTCCTGTGTCTCCCTGTCACTTCTCTGTTGGCATAGAGGTGACACAATTTCCGGGAATGATATGAGGGATTGTCTACTCCAACCCTATTACTTTACTGATGATAGGATCTCATTTCAGTTCCTGCTAGATTACAACATTCCTCATGGGAGTTTTATAGAAAACTTTGTAAATCACTTCAAATGAGAGGCTAATTTTTGGAAGTTTTCCACAATTGGCTAATCTTTCCTTCTGACTTATATTGATTTCTAATCGTTTTATTCATCAGATACAATTGCTGTCTTGTCCCCTGAGAAGGGACCTTCTTACTGATAGTGGACATGAAGAGAATATTGATTAATGTCTCCAATTGTAGAAGCACAGAACTGAAGTAACTATATACCAGATAAATTAAATACATTCTGGAATTTATTTCCCCCTTGGTTCTTTCTTATGAAATTTACATATCTATATGTTTAATGCTTTCAAGTATTTCAATGTGTTTTATCATACTCTACTATTACTAATAAGGAATAATGGTGTTGGGAGGAGAAATACCTGACTTTATTATAAAAATGAGTAAAGCATAGATTACAACTGGATAGATTGTAATATTGAAAAAAATAAGAAAATATCTGACAAATGGATAAAAATGGAATGTTGATATACTTGAGAAAACTGAATTCCTTAATTTATCTTCCCACAAGGCCAAGAGTTTGAAATACTCACAGATGGTAAAAATATTCAAAGCCCTTATCTCATTGTATGCCATCATTGGGATGTGCTAAAGGCAAAGCTGTAGGCATTTAAGAGCTACATCTTTGTGATGGGTCATTTTAAAGCAAATCTTTATTGCTCATCTAACATTGTTCTAAAATATGGTATTCATATTTGTCTCTGAAATTAATTTGGATGACAGCAAAGTTACTTTGATTTTTAACTATTTTGTTGTCTAAATAGCTAAATGAACATTTCAAAAGGTATACAATTGACAGTGTCTCTCAAAATACATCATACTCCATGAGAAGAGTATCCTTAAATCTTTTCCCTGAAAAGAGATTTGAAAGGAGTAAGTAGGGGCTGGAGAGATGGCTCAGAGGTTAAGAGCACTGGTTGCTCTTCCAGAGGACCTGGGTTCAATCCCCAGTACCCACATGGCAAGTCATAAATATCTGTAACTCCAGTTCCAGGCGATCTGACACCCTCACATCAATGCACATAAAATAAAATTAAATAAATTATTAAAAAAAAGAAAGGAGTAAGTAACTAATGCTGTGTCTCAGTTTCCTCAAGATCCTCATTTGGAAACTTGGTTTAATATTCTACTAAGGAGATCACAAATGAATCCATTAACTATTTCATTAGTACATGTTCATCTTAAAAAGTGAAAACCTTTCCATTGCCATGCAGGGCTACACATTAATCCTTCCTTCTTTATCTAGAATGTAGGTGCTTCCTCTGAATTCCCAAGGAACATCAGTCAAACCAATCAACACTTTCCTTGTCCCTCTAAACATTATTTCTTTCACCTTATTTCAAGAAATTCTATAAAAGCGTATTTCCCTCTTTAAATTGTCAAGTTTTACTACTTAAAATACATGTGCTACTATATGCCTCTCCCAGTGACAGAGCATGAATTGGATCCCTCTCATTTAAGAAGGCTGACACAGTCCTCAGCATCATCACCACCCTATAACATCAAGTCTCTAATTCTTCACTTTACATAGCTATTCCTTTGGAAATAAACAAAAATTCATTTAACATAAACATAAGCCAGTTGACATTGGTGATCACTCTTCTAATCTAATCTTTGCACTTAATGCTATCAGCAAAAAGTCACTCACAGTAAAGTGGAGCATACATTGTTATGCCGTAGCTGTGATTAGTACGTCACGAATTCACAATAACTATTTATTCTTCCAGCAACGGAACTAGTAACAAAAAGTCATTCAGAATTTTTCATTTTATATTTGTTAAGTACCAAAAAGAGTCTAATTCAAATACTTTAAATCCTGGCTTAACTCCTTACCAAACTGACACTCAGGTAAAAGAAACCCACAGAACAAAAGGTTCTCCATTCTCTCATCTGCCCTGCAGCAAAATAGCTAAATGAATTAATGACTGGCTAGAGATACATAGAAAGATGATGGATAGGTAGGTAGGTAGGTAGGTAGTAGGTAGGTAGGTACGTACACAGACAGACAGATGATAAGACAGGTAGCTAGAGAGGCAGATACATGATATATACTGACAGACAACAAACATGTAAGTAAAGAAATATATATGTATAGATATAGATGATACAGATAAAAATATAGAGAGAGTGGTAATAGACAAGTACAGAGTCTTTTAACTATAATGTATTATCCTACTGGATTTATAAATTTATAAAAACTGCCTGGTTTCTATAGGCATTTGATTGCCTGTCCTCTGTAAGTAATGTATAGTGGCTGAAGATACTGCTTTACAGCAAAAGGTCTTTTCATGGTTGGGATGAGGCAAAGATAATACGTATGTGCAGATCTTACTGAAGCATGGAGTCAACAAAGCATAGGAAACATTTGGCACATAAGTGTATCTTTGTATCTTTCCAAAAAGGCCATTAGGAAAAGTATACTATTACAATTTAGAAATGTTGATCTTTAGAAAACATTCCCAGATTCAACGGCAGTGTTTCTGAACTTATTGAAACTTCAAGTTTATTTGCAAATTTATTTAAAAGGAAACTGATATACACATAGAAAAAAAACTTCATTTCTTGACAAAGTCAAGGACTCATACCTTACTTAAAGTCATTAAATGCATACAAACAAATAGCTGAATACATTACACACACTCACACACCACACAAATGCATGCACTCATACACACACACACACACACACACACACACACACACCCAAACCATAAAATGCAAAAGTTACCCATACATGACAGTATGCTCGTGATAAAATAAGATATTTGAAATATGTTTACTGGAGTGGCATTTTGCACTAGCAGTCTTAGACTTATCATTCAGGGATACTGCATGTGTCCATGGTAACAGATATTTAATTGTGTTGCCTTGTTCTGAGTGCAAATGGCTTTGGCTCACTAGTAGGTAGCCATTACTTTTCCAAAGTGTTTCCTGATGGGCAGAGGTAATTGTTTCCAAGCATAATGTGAAACACAAGAAAAAATAATAACAATAATAACAGCAAACATATTACTTTGGTAAGAAAACTATAAAATATCTCCCAACAAACAAAACCAGATACCTCAGATGTCTTTGAACGCATTGCATCACTCACATTATCCTCCAACTTCTTCATCTATGATGCTCTGGAATTATGCTGGAAATTATCACAGTTGTATTTAATTGTTATTTGATATCAATTATACCTTTTATCTCACATTTGAAGAACTTGTTATTCACTTAGACTATCATTCACTACATGTTACATAGAAAACTGAGTTTTGAACCTGAGTTGAAAATAGTCAACTGTTTTTTAAACTTATAAAAGCTATTCTATGTTATATTAAAACAAATGGTAGTACCAATATAACTTATATGCATGCTTAGAAAAAAATTAAAGTTTCTTTGATTCAGACAAATTTTTTGGAGGACAGATATTTCAAAATGTATTTATTGATTATCTAATATTTGCCTTCATTACTCTAGGCATTGAGTGTAATGAAATAAGCGGATTACAAGGGACCACATGGGTGTTGGTAGACAGACACTGAAAATCCCCAAATCTTACTCCAAATCTTACTTTGGAGTCTGAAACATAATTGCTCTCAGGGGTTGTTTCCCTTCTTTAGCTTCAATTTATCTTTGGTTAATTGTGAATCTGAAAGTATACACAGTTGTCTTTACAATATTGTTGTGAATCATAAACAAAATCAAAGTGCGTTATAGTATTTTACAGTGTTGAGGGAGGTATTCCAAAGTAAGACAGTGCTGTTATTTGATGATCTTGGTGTACTGAGGGGCATAAATGACAGGACAGAAGACTAAATGTAGTGAACACCCCTGGAACTTACAAAGAGCTTAATTATGTACCAATAAATTAACATACATCAGTTAATAAATGAAGAACTTGAGATCTCAAGGTATGTTTTTACTCAACTTTTCCCAAACACATTCACTCTTAGAATGTATGTAGGAGCTCCACCCTAGGTAGGGCAATGTTGTAAGGTGGTCAGTATCCTACATGACATATGGTAATACAACAAGAATTCTAGAAAAGGCCACTGGGAGTCTAAATAAATAAACAGCTTGCTTTCCCTTGGCCCCTCCTACATAATTACTGATGACTCCTTAAAAGAAAGAGAAATGCCTCTGCCTTTTAAGATTTACTATTAATTTTTATTTTTGATATATATTTTAAGTTAAATAAGTCACTTTAAGCCTACCACATTTGCTTTCAAAATGTTGGCTTTATGTCTAGATTTAGAATTAACAGTAAGAAAAATGCATTTTTCTTGGGATCTAGAGCAGCTGCAGATGTGATCTCATCACAATAGCTGAAGTCAACTGTTCATTCTGCAAAACATTGTCCTTCCCAGAGACTAGAATGAATATTCTGACTAATATATGCCAGATCCATATTATAAATGGCATCTACCTATTCTTCCACTGAATTCATTCTACCTTGGAGGAAAAGAGGTTAAGTATAATGGCCAACTATAGAAACAACCCCATCTAAAAATTCACATATGATTTCTGCAACCAAATATTGATTTTAGACATTTTGCTAACAATTTTATAAATAGCTAGTTGTGAAGAGGAATGAGATAAAAACATGTAGAGTCATTTTTAATTTGTTCAGCTGCCATTTTAATAATGGCACTTTTATTCCTAATCAACTCCCCTTCCCTTTATTTTTGTTCCACAAAAACTTGAAAAAAATCATGAGAAAAATGTTTTCTCTTTACCTAAAAATATTAGATATTTTAACATTTGTCTAAACAAATTTTGCTACAACGTAAATCAACTGAAATAAAAGGAAAGGGGAAACGTGAAACAAATACTGACTTGAGAAAGAGCTAAGGGAAATGCATTTGGAAGTATAGGACCCTAGGTTTACCCACCAACTTAGAGTTCGCAGTAATATACCTTTTTACTTAAGAATTTATCTCTCGCCGGGCGGTGGTGGCGCACGCCTTTAATCCCAGCACTCGGGAGGCAGAGGCAGGTGGATCTCTGTGAGTTCGAGACCAGCCTGGGCTACCAAGTGAGCTCCAGGAAAGGCGCAAAGCTGTCGGTTCAGACTCTGTGAGTTCATATGTGCCAGGTTAGTTGTTTCTGTGGGTTTTCTTGTGATGTCCTTGACCCCTCTAGTTCCTACAATCCTCCCTCCATATCTTTAGCAGAATTCCCCGTGATCAGCCTAACTGTGGGTCTTTGCGTCTGTTTCCGCCAGTTGCTGGATTAAGGCTCTCTGATGACTATGGGGCTAGACACCAATCTATGAGTATAGCAGAATATTGTTTGGCATCATTACACTGACGTTTTCCCCCCAGTTGTATTTGGTTTTATCCTAGGTCTCTTCATCTCGGTGCTCCAGGCAGTATCAGGGGTGGGCTCACTCTTGTGGCATGATTCTCAGGCTGGACCAGTCACTGGCTGGGCACTTCTACAATCTCTGTGTCACCTTCATCCCCAGCACGTCCCATAGGCAGGACAGACTGCAGGTCGAATATGTAGTTGAGTTGGTGTCCTAAGCCCTCTACTAGAAGTATATGTGACGGTTGTATAGCTTGGTCTTCTTGTGTGACTCCTAACAGTGGGAACAGGGGCTGTCTCTGGCTCCTTTACTGGCTTTTGGAATCATATTCCTCATATTGGGTTACCTTTCTTAGCCTTAATACAAGGAAAGATACTTAGTCTTACTACAACTTGATATGCCATGCTTTGTCGAAATCCACAGGAGGCCTGCCCTTTTCTGAATAGAAATGGAGGAGGAGTGGATGGGGATGGGGCAGGCAGAGATGAGGTGGGGGGAGGGACTGGGAGGAGAGGAGGGAGGGTAAACTGTGGTAGGGATGTAAAGAAAGAACAAAGGGAGGGAGAAAAGAAAGAAAGAATTTCTCTCTGGTCCCACTCCTCACTAAGAGCATGGGGGAGCTGGCCCTGATGGTGTGAGCATAGGAGAGCTGACTCCACCTGAGTGGGGGCAGCCCCGGTGCTGGATCTGACCAGCTCAACTACCACCCAGGCCCACATCCAGGGCTTTGGGTTGGCCCACCCTAACATTTGCCCCATCTATGACCTACTGAAGCATGTGAAGGGACTCGTCCAGCTGGACGATACCCACCGGATCTCCATAACTCATGGCGGCCCACAAGGATATCTGAGAGGAGCTTCGATGAGCGTTCAGTGATGATGATATACCAGAAACCAGAGGCCTTAAACCAGACTTAGGACTCATTACAATGAACATTTGTAAGTAAAGCTGATAGGACAAAAGGTATACTTCAGGACACACCCCAGCCCCCAATGCCACTAAAATGAATGAAGAGGTGTTGGGGAGGCAGGAAAGATGGACAAGCAAAGTGGGTTTTTTTTTTTTTTTGGTTGGTTTGGTTTGGTCTTAATTTTTTAAATTTTCTTTTGGGGGTTGCTGCACAGGTGAAGGGCAGATATGGAGGGACTGCGAAGTGAGCAGAATTGGAGTGCATGATGTGGAATTCCCAAAGAATCAATAAGGAAATTATGTTTTAAAAAACTAAAAAGAAAAGAGAGAATAATCTCTCTCTCTCTCTCTCTCTCTTTCTCTCTCTCTCTCTCTCCCCAGAATACTCATACACATTTAATGCCATGGGATAAATAATCTGTTTTGTGTTTGTATTTCTTGACATATTGATGCTGGAACAGCAGACAATTCAAAGATCACACATGGAGTTATATCTTTCTTTTGAAATAACAAACAGAAGGGAAGAGAGAAAAAGAGAAGGGAAAAAAAGTTTTGATTAAGGTTCTCAACTGTCTAATACACATTGGAAGCTTTTTCTTCTCTTCCTCATTTTTAAAATGTTCAAGAACATTTCGTATGCTTTTATTTTCTAGTGGGTTTTTCCCTGGGTGCTCTCTTAGGTTCATAGAGACTTTACTCAATAGTGTGGGGTTGGGGATCCTCAAATTTGAAAACAAATAGAAACTTGGGTAAAGGATAGAGGATTCAGAAACTAGATCTGTATAGAGTGGTAACAGAATATAGCAGATTTTAGTTTTGGAAGACACGAATAAAAGACACTATAACTATCAGCAGCGTTAAGAGAAGTTGCCCAGTCTTGTCCTTCATCTCCCTGGAGGAAGGGAAGGAAAATAGTCACAACTGAACTATTAACTTTGAAATCAGAATGAATTTTTTAAATGGATGAGCAATCACCATGGTCATTTTATAGCTTGGTATTTATATGCGTTTGACTATAAGAATTTCAAGTTAGACTCTCGTATCAGTTGGTTCAGATGTGGTCCTACATGAGAGGGAAAAAGACATGTAAGAAGCCTTTGGGATGCATCCTTTACCCCATTCTGTAAAGTGAAGTTCAAATGGATGCTTTTCTTCCCACAGACTGATTTAAACGATCAGATGAGATGTCTTCAGGGAGTTTCTCCAAAGTAAAATTCCTTCTCCATAATCCCCCATATTTTACTCTTCATCTCATTCATTCGTAATTATTTATTTTATGGTTATAGAAGTCAAAGAGTGTCAGGCACTCAGAGTAGTCTGTATGTAGTCCTTCCTGCATGAGTTGAAAAACAGCATTTGGAAAAGCTTATGCTTATATTTCTAAGACCCTGAAATAGAAACCCCATTGAGAATAGATTTACTAAAGAAAAGCACACACACAAAAAAAAACCACTGCACAAACACTAGACACTACATACACCACACACACACACACACACACATACACATACACACACACATACACACACTTATGCTCATATTTTAAGACCCTAAAATAGAAACCCCATTGAGAATAGATTTACTAAAGAAAAGCACACACAAAAAAACACTACACAAATACTACACACTACATACACACCACACACACACACACACACACACACACACACACACACACACCAAATACCGTAGACACCAGTGCATTCATTTAAAGTATCACTTTAATTATAATTGAGAATTGTACGTTCTTTATTTCAAAATAGCAACTGAACTTGATTAATTTCAAGTGTGTCAAGCTGTGTTGTGTTATTGTATTCTCCAAAAGCACAGAATAAATGTGCAGAACAAAGAAAAGAAGGTTTAAAAAAGCGATGATGCCTTAAATTATGTCTTGAAAATAATATTTATTTCCTGAAAGAAAATCTATATTTTTTCAAAGGATAGTTGCTAATTTCAATTAATTAATACTTTACTGTCTGTACTTGTAAAATGCAGGGATTTTGTTCTGTGCCCCACCCCCAAAGTACATTCTCATTTATCCTATTTTGACTATCACTACAGATGTTAGATTTTCTTTTCTTTTACGGTAGGTTCTAGCTATATAACCCAGGCTAGGCTTTACCTCACAATCTCCCTGCCTGGACCTCTCAAGTTCTGAGATTAGAGGTAGATGCCACTGTACCTGGAAGAAGTTTATTACTAATGAGCAAAAGGATCATTAAAAAATATATCTGTTCACCTTATGTTTTAGCATATGATTCCTAGCTTCAACAGCTTCCCCAACTTCCTGTTTCTCTTATTTTCTTGCTTTGTGTTTTATATTTGTGGATGTGTAGGTGGAGGTGTGTGGGTGGCTCCATATGCTCAGGCTCACGTGTGAGTGGATGTAGGCATGTGCTTGATGCTTGTGTGGAGGTTAGAGGAATACCTGGTGTACTCATCCTCATATTCTACCTTGATTGAGATAATATCTATTTGCTCTTTTTTTTTTTCTTCACTGAGCTTGGAGGGATTTCCCTGTTTCTGTCTCTCAATTCCATGGCTGAGCACTGGTGGCAAATAGGTGCTGTGTCTTGCCAGCTTTTACGTGATTCTGGAGATTCACACTCAGGCCCTCACGCTTTCAAAGCAAGTACTTTCTCAGCCCCACCATGTTGCTACTCTATAGCTTCTTTATATTGATTTTTATTTGGTAGAGGGCGACTTGCCAGATGTGTCTGTTCCCTGGCTTCCTTTCAGTCAGAAGCAGCCGTGTCTTGCACCTCTGGCCTGTGAACTATGGGAAGATAATGCAGAGGATTTATCAAAAGTGTGCTGTGGTTCCTTCTGTCAGCTGCCAAACTAGATGTGGTAGTTAGAGTTGAAACAGCCACCTTTTCTAAATATTTATTTTTTGTTCTGTCCATGTGTGTGGAGGGGGTCTGCCCCGCATATGCTCTTGCCCACGGAAAGATGGTTTTCCAGATCTCCCGTAGCGGGAATTACAGGCAGTTTTGAGCTTTATGGCTGCCAGGAACTGAATTCAGGTCCTCTCCAAAAATTGCAATTGCTTTTAATCTCTGGGCCATCTTTCTACTCTGAAGCAATCATCTCTTGACAATGTGGCAGAAATATCAAAAGACAATATTTCTTCTGAGTATCGTAAATATTGGAAATAAGACCTTTGATGATGTTAGTGAACTATGCATTAGCCTATTTGTCTCTACTATGCATTAGGCTATTTGTCTCTAAGTACCATGTCAGGGATGTCATATATATTTAAAATAAATATGTCAGTATTGAAGCCTCAATCATTCAAGATTTGTGCAAATAGATCAAAGGCACATGATGATGATGATGCTAACTATAAGTAGTCTCATTATAAAGAATTAAAAATATTACAAAAATCTTTAAGAATCTGTAAGTAAATATTTAAAAACCAAAAATTAGAGGGGTTATAGAAAAGCATGTTTTCTATATAGAAATATATAAATATTTAAAAATTTGGATATACAATTTTGATTTTCTCCTGTAATTACAAAAAAATCCAAAATACCACTTTAAATAAACTTCACATTGTTCAGATTTTATAGCACTTTATGGTCAATAGCTATATTGGTCTTTGATAACACCATAAGTATGTGGTGTGTGTGTACATATACACTGAAAAATTCTGAACCCTGTACAGGCAATTTCTCATGTTGGAGAACATGACTGATAGATTTTCAGATTCTCAAATATTTCCTATGAAACTTCTTTCTTTCATCCCTCTGTGTTTAAAATACACAATAATCTAGCTCATTGATTTTTACTTTCAGTTTCAAACTTAGAAAAAAACAAACAAACCAGAATTCTTTGCTCTTCCTCACTCTGTAAAAACACTTAGGAGTGGGGGATGGATTCAAAGCAGCCCCAGTTAATCAAAGCCATTCTTTTAGAAACAATCACAGATTTAACCAGATGGAAATGAGTTGTGAGGGAAAATTGATAAGAATGAGTAAGCAGCTAAAACAAGTTCCCAATCATTCTCATTATGTAGCATAAAATCCCTCCAACTCCATTCTCTAATGAACAGAGGAAAACCAGGCCTTCGTCATAGGGAGTCAGCTACAATTCTTGTTAGATGTCTTTTCTTACAAATAAACAAAGGCACCAGCTCCTTTGCCTCTCGTCTTCCCGCTTGTGCTCACTGTCTTTAATAATGTACATCTGACATGCTAACAATCAGGCACATGTTCTGTCACTGTGGTCTGATCTCAGCTGTCTGATAACGGCTTCAGATGAACGATGAGTGGAATCACACACCCAGGGTCCCCTTTGTTGACAATCTAGCCAGGGTGCATTTCCAATTTGCAGTTTGGTGCTGTGGATTTGGAAGTGCCACGTTTGTTTGATATCTGCTGGATGCTGTGCCATTAATCTATCAAATGCAGAGGTCAACTGGCCTGACAATGTGTGAATGGGGAATCAAAGATAAGAGCTTTGCAGAAGTTTGTGAAGCAAAAAAAAAAAAAAAAAAAAAAAAAAAAAAAAAAAAAAAAAAAAAAAATCAAAGAATGAATTTGTTTTCCAGGTTTCTGGAATCTGCAGATATAAAATAGTAAATGACACTATGAAAAACTTAAAGTATGATATGTGCATGCATTCTAAACTATCTATAGATTTGCTCTAAAAAAAAGTTTCCTTTTTTGCCATAATGAATGAAGAGTCAATCTGTTCTGTGTTTTACCATTTGGAATTAATCCAAGGCCAATTACTTTCCAGATTAACCTCACAAATGTACTGTATCTCAAAGTCTTCTTTAGGGGAAGATAAAGTTTTCCAACATTTTAAACATTTTATTCTATTCACACATGCTACTTGCGAAATAATAAAACTTATAATAATTAAATTCTGCAACCTGGTAAAGCCCTTCAAGAAGGGATTTATTACAAATATTATACATATATGCATACTATAATTCTACATAGAGATTATGCATCTATGTACAATATAATATGCATAATATTGTATTACATTATGGGCATATATAATGTAATATGGATAATATTGTACACATGTGTATATATAATATGTATAATTATATATACATACATACAAGTAAATATATATAAAACCTATGGGAGGGAGCTAGCCATGGCTCATGTCTGTAGGTTCTAAGCCAACTTAGAGCTGTCAGTTCTCTCCTTATACCATGTAGGTTGTCCTTATACCATGTAGCTCAGGTTGTCGGACATAGGGGCAATCACCTTTTCTCACTGACTTGCTTAGCTGAAATAGATTGTATTGCAAATATACTCTTAGCCTTGTGCAAATTAATGCTGATTAAATCTTTTCTGATATTGCAGCCACATTCACAACAAAGAGACATCATTTATCATAATACATCTTTGAATATATATGGATATGTATACACACACACACACACGTATATATATATATATACGTGTATATATATATATATATTTGTAAACACAAATCAACATTTGCTTTCTCCTGTTCTACCTTTGATTATAAATAAGTAAAAAGTATTACTTTTTTATATCTTTTCAGTATTGATAGTTCTCTTTGCAGAGAGTGTAAAGCAGACTCATACTCAAATTGCCTTCCTACAATACTATAGACATGTGCCAGATAAGCTATGCTTTGTACCTGGATTTATGTATGCTTCTTTGTGGTAAAATAATTATTTTGTTAATTTCATTTTATTATGTGTACTTTTTTACCTTGAGTGTATAGAAAGAAAAGAGCAAAATGACTCTGCATAAATTTAGTAAATGTCCTTTGAATCTCCACTCCCTTCCCTGAGAACTAGCTTTCATGGTACCATAAGGCACTATGCCAGCTTCCAGAGGAGGAAGGCAAACTCCAGTCCAACCAAAATATTATTCTACAAAATAATAGTATTTTGAAGGGTCTTAAGTACTAACTTCTATGGCACTTTTTTTAATCTGAGGTTTATCTATCGCACCAACAATATATTTTTAACTTTCAGCTATATAATACATATTTTACACTATTCAGGATACAACCTGGTCCTTACTACTAACTACTTCAAAACCAGCTTCCATCTCTGGCATCATGGACCAGAACCAAAGGGCTCCTATGTAGATGTAACCAACCGCCTTATTAAATAAGAAACACAGAGCCAATGTAAGAATGAAAGCCCAAAGAGGTCAGAGCTAAGAATCTTACCACTTCCCGCCAGCTAGCCTCTCCCGCCAAGAGACCTCTCCGAAAAGGAGTTACTTTCTGTGCGTTTGACTTATAAAGAGTCCTTGTTCTTCCTTCTCATTGGTTGTAAACCCAACTACGTCACTGCCTCTCTGTACAGACCTCCCAAGTCTTCTATGGTTGGTATTGAGATTAAGGGCATGTGTCTCCAATGCTGGCTGTATCCTTGAACACACAGAGATCTACCTAGTTCTGCTTACCAAGTGCTGGGATTAAAGGCGTGCACCACCACCGCCCTGGCTTTCGCTATGGCTTGCTAATAGCTCTGACCCCTAGGCAACTTTATTTATTAACATACAAATAAAATCACATTTCAGTACAAATAGAATACCACTATATCTCCCCCTTTCTAATTTAATAAAAAGAGAAAAAAAAGAAAGTTGTACCTAATATAAGAAAAACTATATACAAAAGTACAATAACTATATACAATATATACAAGTGATGAATACCTAAACAATGTCTAGTCCATTTGTATTTGACAAATTCAGAGAAAATAATTCCATTACTTATCCTGTTTTGGTAAGTCCAAAATGTACCTATTTCCTTTCTATCCTAACTAATCTTCAACTATAATTAATTAATCTTTAAATATAACTAACTAATCTTCAACTATAACTAACTAATCTTCAACTCCCTCAGAGACCCAAGAAGGAAATAATATTACCTAACAAAAATAAAAACAGGAAGTGCATGCAAGCAGCTTCCAAAAAATTGTGAGTTGACAGAAACAGCCAGCTGCCTGGACAGTCACCTGAGGTTTCTCCGCAGTGTTGGGGGCATCATCTTCAGCCTATAGGCTTAACGTATCTGACAGACTCATTTGTGAAGTAGGATGTACACAAGGTCAACAGTTCAACCTCACCTTGGGTGAGAGCAGTCCATGTACCAGAAACACCTGAATTCCACTAGTGTCATGTCCTGATTCAGGATTTTAAATTCTGGAAATTGTTGATGGTTTTTTAATTCAGCTGTCCATTCTTCTTGACCGTGTATGTGTGGCTTCATCTCAGCACTCCTAATTTCCTGACAGTGGTACAGAGGAGCACATGTCTCTTCTCAAAGAAGAATGCTGTTACTAGAGAAACAAGTCTGGCCAAGTTGAAGAGAGTATGAAAGAATTTTAAAAGGCTCACAAGTTGGAAGGAAATCTTTCATTAATAATGTTTTCAAACAAATTGTACACTGTATCTGTCAAATGCCTATTAGAATCCACAGACAAGAACATCAAAAGGACGAGTTGTTTTCTTTTTTTTTTTTTTTCAGGTGTGGTGGCTCACATCTATCATCCCTGAATTAGGTAATCAGGGGGTGGAAGGATTATTATAAATTTGAAGATAGCCTGGACTACATTGTGAGTTCCAGGCAGCCAAAGTTACAGAATATGACCTGTTCCATCAAACAAAGGTGTGTGTCTTGGAAACGTGGATTTAGTAGCATCTATACAGAAATGGTGGCTTCAGCAGTGACTCATCATGAAGCTTTGATATGATTAGAGTTTATTTAAATCAAGTTTATACATTCTGTATCATGGAGAAAAGTGGTATGGGTATGTGTGTTTGTGTGCACTCAAATTCACATATGTGTGTGGATACCAAGACTTGCATTGGGGGTTTGATTCTGTCATTTTCTACCTTTTTTTTTTTTTTTTTTGAGAGGAGGTCAGTTGTTCACTGAAACTGGAGTAAACCAATTCTGCCACATTGGTTGAATAGTGAACCTCCAAGAGCCTTCTGTCTTCTCCTCTTCCTTAACTGTGATTAAGGAAGTACAGCACAACACCCAGCTTTTCTTTATTTCATTTATTTTATTTTATGTGTATGAGTGTTTTGTCTGATTGTGTGTCTGCACCATGTGCATGCCTGGTGCCCCTAGAGGTCAGAAGAGGGAGCTGTGCAGATGGCTGTGGTGATTGGCAAATGGATGTAAGTCCCCTGGAAGAGTATTAAAGGCTCTTAGACACTGAGTCAATCCTCCATTCCCCCAACACCCACCTTTTTATGAGGGTGCTTGAGAACTGAACTCAAGTCCTCTTTTTTGCACTGCAAGGAGATTAGCTGGGTCATCTTCCCAGCCCTGTCAAGGCTGGTTTGATCATGGCAAAGAAAGCACCATATTATTCCTTTGGATGAGGAGGAAGGGTAGTGTTCCATTCACCAGGAATTATGCATCAGGATCACAAAGATGAGCACTGTCCTTGGCATCTGAGAAGCTAGATACTGTCTTCCCAGGTTGCACGGATACTTCCCAATGGACTGTGTCTCAATCCCAATATAACAAAGTCTTTTTCCTCATTAGTATCTCCATATTTCAGCAGAGTTAATTTTTACTTTACCATAATCCTATTAATTAAATTGGACTTTTGCTGAAATGTACAGCTGAATTTTTGTAAAGGGATATGTAATATTTTATGCTTTCTTTCATACCAGAGATATTGACAATAAAAATAAACTTCATTTAAAATAAAAATAAGTACCAGAGAGGAAATTTCATATTAAACATTGCTGTTGAGAGGCATACATTTATAGGAGAAATTAAAATGGTATCATGTTTATTTAACTCTCTTTGGACATTAAAATGTCAAGTTTTCTTGCCAGCAATCTTTCACAGTTTTTTTTAAATTTTCTTTTCATGAATTATACTTTCTAGGAAGAGTCTAGTTGCAGAAAAAATGTTGATCAATGTCCCTTTAAAATTATCTTTAGAAGAAAATCCACTTTGTCATAGAAACAACAAGGGTTAGAAATGATAGAGGATCAGAGTGAATATAAACTACCTGGTAAAATTGAAATAATTTCAGTATTTTCATTAAAATGTGAGCATAAATAGAAATGTTGCTAATTTACTTTCACTTTTCAGAAACCAGATTCTGCTAAAGATGAGAAACAGATTTGCAATTTACAAATACCTGAGTATAAACTGAACACCACGGTGCATACCTGAAGTTTCAAGAGTTCTAAGTGCTGGGACAGGAGAAGTTTGAAACCAGGAATTTGTAGTTAACCTGAACAACATAAGGACGGTTTACCTCACTCATGTATCACACACACACACACACACACACACACACACACACACACACACACACATCACTAGATATATATGATATATGTCAGTATGTTCTGGTTTAAGACTCTCTTTCATTTAAATTAATTCATTATTATAAATTAATAATTTATTTATTTATTAATCAATAATTTATTTATTATTAATTTATTCAAATTTCCTTTTCCATAGTTGTCTTGCCAACTTACTTCCTTCAGATAAATGTTCTTTCCCATTTTTTTTCCCTCTTCCCATTGTATATCCATATATGTATCATGTGTGTCTTTGAGGGATAGAGTTTGCTTGGCAAGCAACTGCAGTCTTTGCATATGGAGTCCTCTTATCTTCGCCATCATTTTTTGTTTAAAATAGCTCTGGAGATACAATTCAATTTATTGAAAAGAAATTCAGTTTAAGAGCTGTAAATATAGCTCAGTTGGTAGGATTTTTGCCTAGCATGTACAAAACCCTAGATTTGCATAAACCAGATATGATGGCATTCGATTGTAATCCTAGTACTGAGGAAGTGTAGGCAGGAAGATCCTAAGTTCAAGTTCATCCTCCGATATTTAGTGAGTCAAATCCAGGTTGCCTGCATGAGACCCATCTCAGAAATTAGTAAGTAGATAGATGATAGATAGATAGGTAGATAGATAGATAGATAGATAGATAGACAAATTTTAAAAATAAATGAAAGAATGAAGAAAGAAACTCAATACTCAATTTGCCTCCTCTGGATTGCTACTTTAAATTTTGTAGAATGTTAAACAAAAATTCTTGTCTCTTTAAATCTTGATTTTGTAAACCTATATTGTGAATGCTGTATTTGAAATAGGAATCGTTATTTGTTTTTCACTCCACTTGCACAAAACTTAATCATTTTTTATTAAATTGTCCCTGCAAGATTAATGAGAAACAGTGGTATTGATTAAAGTGCAGAAAGAGAACAAAACAAATAACATATTTTCAATCTTTAACATATTTAAAAATCTACTTATAAGAAGTAAGGATAGTTTGAGTTTAAATTAACTTTGAATAAAATAAAATGTTAACAGTGATCCCAGAAATCAACTAATTATTTTATGGATCTGTTGCTCAAGAAGCTTTTATTGAGTCTTTATAAAGTCTAAGCATTGTTCTATGCCCTGGAAATGTATAACTGAAAACAGAGGACAAATGTTATGCTTTAGGGGCTACTGTCAAAAAAAAACTACTATTACACTTATTCTTTCCCACAGCTTTAAGTAACACACACACACACACACACACAGAGAGAGAGAGAGAGAGAGAGAGAGAGAGAGAGAGAGAGAGAGAGAGAACATCTGTAAGTTAGGCTCTACTAAAAAAAACAAACAAAATAATCTCTCTAGGATTTATGAAGGAAGTAAATTGAAACTCAATGGTTAAATGGCAAAATTATAAGAAGTGTAGAGAGAAAACACTGAGGTAACTGCCACGTTTCACTCTTAGAGCAAAGCATCGAAGAACATCAGGTCGTGGAGAGATACAAGCTAGACACAGTCAGAGTCTGAGGTGATTGGCAGGTCCACAGAGGCTACTCTGCCAGTTCTGGGAGACACCACACCTCCGTCCTTTACCTTGTGAACTTCACTAGTGCCTTCCATTGTTCAAACATCATAAAACTTGGCCAGCACTGACTAGGCCACTAGTGATGCAGAGCAGAAGAAGGAAAGGGGATGAGTGGATGTGAGAACACACAGACCAGGAGGGCACATATTCCAAACTTCTGTGTCCTATTGCTTTCCTCCTGAATTTCAGAAACACAATTCTGTGCCTATGTCAAATTCCCTTTGAATGTGAAACCACACATTCTATTAAATATGTAAAAAAAAACAAACTTGATTGCTGCCATGCATTCCCATACACTAACAAATACTAAAATGAGACCTCCTTATATTTCTCTGATACAGTAAAAACTAAATATTAGTCTTATTACTTGAGTATTAAACTAAGGGATTCACCTTCCATTTTCCTCTTTCTTACCCTTCTCCAGCCCAGCACACTGCACTTAGGGGTTTTGTTCTGATTTTATTGTTCTCATTCTTCTGTTTTGTTCTGGAGATAAAGTCTTGCTACATTGCTTAGGTTGGTCTTAACTCCTGGACTCAAGTCTGTTCCTAACTTAACCTCCAGAGTAGATTAAACTTTACTACCCAGTATATCCATTATATATGAAAATAATAGTTTTAAAACAGTAGACTTTCCATTGTTTCTGCAAAGGGCACCTTAGTTCAAATCATAACTATGTTTAACATATGCATATATAGGTGCATGTGTGTGTGTGTCTGTGTGTGTCTGTGTAATTGTTTGTGTTTCAATGTTTTGTGTTTCATTCTATAGACTAGCCTCAAATTCATGGAAATTCTCCTGCATCCTGTTCCCAAGTCCTGGGAACAAAGGCTTGAGCCACCGTAGAGGCCTGTATAGTTTGAAATTTTATGGCTTTATTTTTTTGAGTTGTATATTCACAGAAAAACCGAGTGAAAGATACACAGATTTTACATTTCTGTCTTGAAGATATTGATGCTCAGCCTTCACCTTTAACAGTGTCTCTCGTCAGAAGACACATTTGTCATTAAACTAATGTCCTCCTTTGGACAAAACAGACCAGGGTTAAATAGACTCCAGAGTGTAAAGTTCACGCTCAGTATTTTGTACATTTTGTGGGTCTAGATAAATGCATGATTCCACATACTCAATATTATGGTTTCTAACATTATACTTTTATATTTTTGGTTGTGAGCCTAGCCTTTAACGGCTGAGCCATCTCTCCAGCCCAATATTACACTTTTATTCCCTTTAAGATCTTTGTGTTCTATCTACTCATTTTTTTATTTTCGTAACTTCTATCAATCATTGAATCTTTTCACTGGATACATTTCCAAAAACACCATATCTTTGAAAGCAATAATATATAGGCTTTTTAGTTTGGTGAAGGAACCAACTGAAACATAATATTATATGTGAATGTATCTCTGTGTCTTCCCAATTGCCTTACTGTTCCTTTCTTCTTAGTGCTGAGCAAAATCCCAGTGTACAAATGTGCCATTGTTTTCACCCTGGATTTTCACTATCTGTCTCTTTTAGTCAGCTATTGGCCATCATGAAAATATGCTTAAACACATTTTCAGGAGAACTTATTTATTCTCATACATGGTTTCAGCAATTTGAGATCATGATCACTTGGCTACATTGTTTCCCATACTCATAACACAGAGGATTATGACAGAAAGGCATGATGGAGCCAAAGAACTCATCCTGTGACAGACAGAAGTCAGACAGATGGACAGGATAAAGGTAGCCTTTAAAAACATCTCCTCAAAAGACCTAGTACCTCTAACTAGGCCATTCCACCTAGAATTTCCACTACATCCCAATAATGCCATGTAATTATGAATCCATCAACACATGGATTGTGTAGATGTAACCGGCTTGTTAAATAAGAAACACAGAGCCAAATACAGAGTTAAAAGCCAAGAGGTCAGAGCAATAGCTAAGAGCTGAGACTAAAAACCTCCTTACCCTTCCTGCCGCTGCTGTTCTTCCCTCAGCCAGAGGCCTACTTCCTGTCTGTCTGTCCTTTTATTTACTTTCTATTCTGCCTTCTCATTGGTTGTAAACCCAACCACATGACCTCCTCGTCACAGCCTGTCTGTACACACCTCCAGGTCTTCTATGGTTGGTATTGAGATTAAAGGCGTGTGTCTCCATGCTGGTGGTATCCTTGAACACACAGAGATCTACCTGTCATGTTTAAGGGCGTGTGCTACCACTGCCAGACTTCTGCTATGGCTTGCTATCAGCTCTGACCCCCAGGCAACTTTATTTATTAACATACAAATAAAATCACATTTCAGTACAAATAAAATATCACCATAGGATTGTTTCACTGATAAAGTCAGAACCCTGTCCATCCAATTATTTACCAAGCTCCTGCTGCTTTGACTGTTACAGAATCGGGACTAAGTCTTCAACACATTAGCCTGTCAGCAGATACTTCATTTGTAAACCACAATGTCTTCTAAATTTCCCCCTATGGTTGATGTATTGTTCAAAGATGACCAAAGCAGACAAATTGTGGATATAAAACATATATAAGAAATAGACTGGAGTTTGCTTAAATACTGTGTGTGTGTGTATGTGTGTGTGTGTGTGTGTGTGTGTGTGTGTGTGTGTGTGTTTGAGTGTGTGTGTGCATACATATGTCTTCGTGTTTGGGGAACACTGAGTTATGAAAATAAAGAGAAAGAGCTAAAGAAACAAAGGTCCCTCTTCTTAGATTATGACATTTCTCTAAAATTAGATCAAAGTGAAGGTTTTATAAACTGGTTAATATACTAAAAACTACTGATAAGTATACTATAAAATAGAAAAGTATATAGTATACAAATTGTGTACTGCAATAACTATTAAAAAGAAAATCAACCGGAATTTATCAGTCCTGATAAAGGGTGGAATTACAAGTTCGAACTTAAAATATTTCTCATGACTTTACTTTCTCCTAGGATAGGTTCCAAACTGTTTTACTAGGCTTATAATCCTAAGAATAAACCGTAAAGCTACAACCTGTCCAGAGGGCAGAGCAGATCTCTTTCAAATTCTTCCAAGACCCTGTGCTTCAACATTTTAAAGGGTTGATTGCTTCATATGGTCTGGATTTACTCTCCTTGTGATATCAGCATCATATCTAAACCTATACCCAAAGAGTCTTCTGACATGTCTTCCCATATTTCCATGATCCTCACCCTTCAGATCTCAGCTTTGAAACTCATATTTGAGAGCAGAATCACATATTGTCCCCTTGTCACTGGTTTATCCAACACCTTATTTTGACTTTATAACACTTCCAACACTGCAAATCATTCCTGGGGTCTGTTTTATTTGTTTCCCTGTGTTATCTTTTTTTTCCACTAGGATTTGAGCTCCATAAGAATCCATACCTAATCTTTTGATCATTACTTTGCAGCATCTGGAAGTGTGCACTAAGTACGTGCTCATTAAATATTTATTCAATGAGGAATTTTTTTACTCTTAATTACTTTTTACATTTATTCTGCAACACATAATAGGCTTTTAAAACAGTCTGTGTGTTGTAACCTTCCTTCTCATCTTCCATTGCTCAGGAAATCCAGGCTATTTTTACAGAAGACTAACATTATACAGCAAGGAACATCACCCTGTTCCTACCTGACTGCTTTACAAGCCATATCACTGACATTCTCACAGCTCCAGAAATTATAAAAATAACTTACCATTTGTTTTTTTTTCCTGTGTATGATGAATGATGGTAATGTAGTAGACATGAAGCAGAAAATCTGAATGCTGTACTTCTTGCCTGGTTCTCCCAAAGGTATCAAATCAGTCAACTAAGTGAGAATAAATACTGACCTTATCTTCTAGATAACATCTGAATCTCTCCCCTCTACTACGGGAGCATCACTTACAGGGGCTCTAAGAAGTGCTTGGCATAGGTCTCAGTGGTTTACTCTGTTGCTGATGCCATACTTGAGAACTGTCTGAGTACCTCCCTTATTTACATGGAATTGGTCTGGGAGAGGTCATCTGGTTGTATCATACCATCCACTTACCTCCTGCTCTGGGATAACTCATAATTGTCAAAAGGCAACAGTTCAACACTGACTTTTAAACTTGACAGGACAAGCTATGAAGGAAAGGCCATGCAATGCATGTGGAGAGAACACTCTACCTTTATCAGCCTTGGATAATGTTATGCTATGTTAACAATTATTGGTTTACCCTTTGGCCTTTCTTTAAGAACAAGGACTATGACCCACTTAACGTAATGGCATTTTTATCTCAATATCATGAATAAGTGGAAAGAACACTATGTAAATATACTGAATATCACACTAAATGCTTTCCCCCTCCCTGACAGCTCCATGACATATATACTATTTGTCTCTCCATACTACACACGAGAAAACAAAGACTCAGAAAGGATAAACAATTCACCCATTGATACAATTCACTGGAGATAAATAAACTTTTCATCCAGACTGCCTGAGTCCAAAATTATTAAAGATAAATTTCATTGTCATTTTAGAATGAATGAATAAATAAATTCACTAGGACCCAACTCTTCCCAGTGGTTAAATACTTGAGCAGCAACTCAGAGAATCTTTGACTTCCCACCTCAATAAATATGGAATTGGGTATGTTTACTCACTGTTCTCCAACTGTTTGTTTTCCTTGTTTGTTTATGGATAAGTAGCTCATCTTCTACTATTAGAGTTAATGAGTTGAATTATATAAGTCATATTGTAGTTAGCAGTGTAAGTAACCTATTATTAGTGTCCATTTAAAGATATGTAATAAAAAGCTATATTATCCTTTAGTTTACTTGGTGTTAAAAACATAAATGTGTCAAATGCTTAAAATAAGAATTTCTATTTCTTATTCAGTATAAAAATTCATCATTATATTGAACTGAGTTTAATTCAGGCTGATAGATAGAAGTTCATACTAAATAGACTATTATATGTCATCAAGAGGAAAGATAATGAAGAATTATAGAATCTATTTGAAATATTAGCACCCTGAAAATTACATTTCTACTTACATATCTGAATATAAGGACTGAACATAACTGTATCTGTCATCAAGAGATTGAGTAGGTCATGATTCTACCATGTGTTTTGTTCACAAAAATGTGAATTACTGTTAATAGTTACAATAGTGTCTACATGGGTTTAAATTTTTTTGTGACTATCCTATATAAACTCTTATATAAGCGCAGATAAGAATATGTGCTCTGTTCAATAAAAGTTTGAATTTAGAGTTTAAATCACTCTCATGTACAAGGAACAGTGATTCCTTTAGCAAAACCCAGAGAATTGCAATGCTTCTTATTATGAAATGATGAGGACTTACATGTATAAATATCATACTGATTATATAATATAAAATGAACAGATGCTTTCAGAAATAAAATAACTTTGTATCATAGAAAATACATTAGTAAATTCCAGCTGAATAACTAAGAACAAATTTCCATAAAGTAAATCTCAAAAAGGCATATTAAGTAGCAATTGTGTTTTCCAGAAAGACAGAGAGGATAGGGTGGTGTCAAAACTCTGAGATTCCATCTTATACCTGTCAGAATGGCTAAGATAAAAAATGCAAGCAAAAGCTCATCATACTGGAAAGGATGTGGAGCAAGGGGAACACTCCTCCATTGCTAGTGGGAGTACAAACTTGTACAGCCACTTTGGAAATCAGTGTGGCGGTTTCTCAGAAAACTGTTACTCCATCTACCTCAAGACCCAGTTATACCACTCTTGGGTGTAGACGAAATTCTAAATGGTCTTATTAAATAAGAAACACAAAGCCAAATACAGAGTTAAAAGTCCAAGAGATCAGAGTGAATAGCCTTTAGTTTACCACTCGCTGCCATCCTTCCCCTGAGAGAGAGACCTTCTCCTGTGTGACCTGTCTTTTTATTGCCTTTCTGTTCTACCTTCTCATTGGCTCTAAACCCAGCCACATGATTTCCTCATCACTGCCTGTCTATACTCCAGGTCTTTATGGTTCATACTGAGATTAAAGGTTTGGGTCACCACTTGGCTGTGTCCTTGAACACACAGAGACTCTGCCTGCCATGGGATCAGATTATGGGCGTGTGCCACCACTGCCAGATTTCTCCTAATTGGCTTACTTTTAGCTCTGATCCCCAGGCAACTTTATTTATTAACATACAAATAAAATCACATTTTAGCACAAATAAAATATCACCATTCTTGGGCATATACCCAAGGAATGCTCAATCATACCACAAGGACACTTGCTCAACTATGTTCATAGCAGCTTTATTCATATTAGCCAGAACCTGGAAACAACCTGGATGCCCTCAACCAAAGAATGGATAAAGAAAATATGGTACAATGGAGTATTGTACAATGGAGTTAAAAACAATGACATCATGGAATTTGAAGGCAAATAGATGTAACTAGAAAAAAAACATCCTGAGTTAGGTAACCCAGACTCAGAAAGAAAAATATGGTATGTACTCATAAGTAAATACTAGCTGTAAAGTAAAGGATAACCATGCTATAATCCATAGACCCAGAGAGGTTAGGTAACAGAAGGGCCCAAGGAGAGATGCATGGGTCTCCCTGGGAAGGGGAAATAGAAGAGATCTCCTGGGTGGGCAGGTGGGGTGGTGGCACATTTGGGGGGTGGCGGGATAAGAACCTGAGGGATCATTTTGGTTGAGTGGATGGAAGGGAAGAGTACTGAATGAGATGACTGGAAGGGGGGAACATTTCAGGGTCATGCAGAACCCTGATGCAAGAGAAACTACCACAAATCTTCAAGGATTACAAAAGCTAAGATTCTTAGCAATAGTGCATAGATAGCCGGAACTGGCCATCTCCTGTGATAAGACTGGTGACTACCTCAATTGTCATCAGAGAGCTTTCATCCAGTAAATAATGGAATTAAATGCAGAGACCCACAGCCAAACATTAGGCCAAGCTCAGGGAATTTTGCTGAAGAGAGGGAGGAAGGATGGTAGGAGCCAGAGGGATCAAATTCATCACAAGAAAAGCCATATAAACATCTAACCTAGTTCATAAGAACTCACAGAGTTTGACCCAACAACTAGGGAGCCTGCATGGGACTTACCTAGGTCCTCTACATATATGTGAAGTATAGGACCTCTACATGTAGTTTTGTAGCTGGTCTACTTGTAGGACTCCTAACGATGAAAGCAGGGACTTTCCCTAATGCTTTGGCTGGCTCCTCAGCACCTATTCCTTATGCTGGATTGCCATGTCCAGTCTTAATACAAAGGGAAGTACTTATTTTTACAGCAACTTGATATGCTGTGCTTTATTGATATCCATGAAAGGGCTGCCCCTTTCTGAACAGAATCAGAGGAGAAGTGGATTGGCAGGAGGGGGAGGGATCTGGAGGAGGGAGGGCTAACTTCAGTTGGGATGTGAAATAAATAAATTAATTAAAAATATTCTTCTCAAAATTATGGATTCAAAAACAAAAACAAAAACACAGAGAATAGTACAAAAGAGTTCATGCCTGGTCCATGAGGTAGCTTTTTGGAGCCCACTACCTATGGTGTCACAGCCTTAATTCAGGGGGAGGGGCTTGACCTGCCTCAACTGAATGTACCAGGCTTTGCTGACTCCCCATGGGAGGCCTTCCTTTTCAGAGGCAGGAATGGGGGATGGGTTGGGGGGTCAGGACTGGAGGGACAGGAGTGGGTAAGAGAGGGGAGATCTGTGGTTGGTATGTAAAATGAATAAAAAATTTTCTTAATAAAAAATAAATAAAAGATAGTTTAATTATAAACCACGAATGAATGTTATTCAGTAGAGGATTTGTTAAGAATAAATATGACAATAAATATGACAGAAGTTATAACCATTGCTAACATTAAGTGAGCGGCATTGCAAAGAAAAATATTTAGTAAAAAAATAGATTTGACTTTCCAAACCTGATTTAGAGAAGACTGTGGAAAGTTCAGCTGGAACTGTTTGGTAATGAGGTGGAGATACTGGCATATAGATATTATAGTGAACAGAAGTATGAAACACAGAAGTCAGGCAGATTGCTTGCATGCAGAAGTAGATGGGCGATTGAGCAAAGATCTGAGCTGCAAGGCAGTAAGAAAATCTGTGCAGATTTTACCATTGTTTGCTGGTAACTTTTAGTTAAACAAAATGGGCAGAAACCATTTTGCAGTACTGTGGTGGTATTGTGTTCCCCAAAATATTGTGCGCCCTAATAAACTTATCTGGGGTCAGAGACAGAACAGCCACTAGATACAAAGGCTAGAAAATGGTGGCACTCACACCTTTAATCCTAGCATTCCAGAGGCAGAAATCCCTCTGGATCTCTGTGAGTTCAAGGCCACATTGGAAACAGCCAGGCATGGTGACTCACGCCTTTAATCCCAGAAAGCAAGCCTTTAATCCCAGGGAGTGATGACAGAAAGCAGAAAGATATATAAGGCATGAAGACCAGAAACTAGAAGCATTTGGCTGGTTAAGCTTTCAGGCTTCTAGCAGCAGTTCAGCTGAGATCCATTTGGATGAGGACTCAGAGGCATCCAGTCTGAGAAAACAGGACCAGCTGAGGAACTGGCGAGGTGAGGTAGCTGTGGCTTGTTCTGCTTCTCTGATCTTCCAGCATTCACCCCAATAACTGGCCTGGGGTTTGATTTTATTAATAAGAACTTTTTAAGATTTCTGCTACACAGTACAAATAAAGTTAGATAGAGTAAATTGAGGATACTTACATGGATTATAGATTCAAAAAGTTTGTTGAAGGAGAAGAGATATAATTATCCCCCATCCTGTACTGTCTAGGGACATGCCAGCTCCCTCTGAATGAAACATAGAGTTCAGATTGCAGTCCATGCGAAAGGATGATAAACAGCACTGGTTGCAGCTCTCTGCACTGGTGGTGCATGGTTCTGGTTACAGGCGGAAAAGTCACGAGCCATGGCCACAACTACCTAGTTACAGAGAGCTTTTTTGGTTGGAAGGGAGGAGAGAGAAGAGAGGAGAGCCAGGCCTGGAGAGTGAGAAAGATGGTGGGGTTGGGGGAGAGGGGAGCAGAGCAGAGAGAGCAGAGAGAGAGTGGGGTCTGCATCTGGCTTTTAAGGGCTCCCGGTAGGGAGCTACACCATGCATGCCCTGATTGCGTGACCATGCCACGAGCACATAGACACCAGCGCCCACTGATGACATAAGACACAAGACCCTAAACTGTGCATGTGCAGTCATGTAGCTGGGGTGAGGGCAGAATTCTAACACTGTGAACATCCATATCATTGTGGTGTCTCTGGTCTAATCCAACAAACTCACAACTCTCCATCCCACATTGCTAACTCTGCTATAGGCACAAGCAGGTGGGTATCCTCGTCATGTCCCTGGTCAAAATATATAGGGCTTTACATTTGCAAGTTATGTAACTTCACCCATGTAGACACCCACCATACTTTGCTTCTTCATAGCCCTCTGATTTAAATAGTGTGGATGAGAATGGCCTGCACAGGCTCATATGTTTGAATACTTTAACCCCAAATAGTGGAACTGTTTAGGAAGGATTAGGAGGTGTGGTGTTGTTGGAGGAGGTGTGTTACTGGAAGAGGGATCTGATGTTTCAAAAGACTCTTGCCATTCCCAATGTGCTCTGTATCATGTTCTTGCCAATCAAGACATGAGCTCTCAACTTTCCCTGATACCATGATTTTTCTTTGCCACCATGGACTCTCACCTTCTGAAACTGTAAATCCCATTAAATGGGTTTTTTTTTTTTTAACAAGTCTTTTTCCTCATGGTGTTTATTACTGCAATAGAAATGTAACTAATCAAAATAGTCTGACCTGTGACTTAGATATTCTGAATTTTCTTTTTAACAGTTATTCCATGCAATCCAACATGTTGAAAATGCCAAGATGTTTCTATCTCTCCTTCTTCCTCTTGCCTCAAAGTGTGTAATGCCGTAGAGGATGGATTTCCTGTGTTTTCATCATTTTCTGTGCTGTGTCTCTAGTTCTAGGAATAATACCTGGGCGTGGCAGCTGTTCAATAATAATTGATTAACTATATGACTGGTAAAGTTTGTATGCTGATATATTGAGAAAGAAGAAGCAGTTATAGAAATAATTTTCTTAGTCTGAGACTCTCTGGAGGCTGTGATGGTTCCTTGGAAAGAGAAATAGGACCTAAACAGGTAAGAGCATTATTCTGGATTCAGGAGAGGATTGAGTCAAGACATCATTTCCAGGATAAATCTCAGAAAAGACTAGAACTTCTGCATCTGGAAGCTAAGAGGAAATAGTGAACAGATTGAGGTGAAATCTGTGATGGAAATCAGAATCATTATTTTTTAAAATATAAGCTCAAATTCAAGAATATTGGGAAAGAATAAAATGAAATGTAGGACAAGAGCCTGGGGAGAGCTATGGGAAGGAAGGAGCTTTGGGTCTGTTCCACATGGTGTGAAAAGACGTCTATGTTTTCTGGAAGTCAATCCACTATAATGACCTCAAACTTCACTATGACTGCTGTGCATAACCTCCCTCAAACTGTGTGTATGATTCTGTCTGTGGGAGGTGTCTGTATGCTTATGTGTGTTCCAGAGAAATTTCAGTCCGTCGTAGCAAAGAAAACAGGGCACGGCAGCCCCATCAGTGGTGATGAGAAGTGACATAATATCTTATTTACATGGCAGCTGCCTGGTAAGAATCAGGGACAGGTGTCAATGTCAAGTGTCCATTCCTTGTAACCATCTTCAGCCAGACTTCACCTCTTAAAGGTCCCATGACAATTACATCAGTTGCCACAAGCTGCAGACCAAGCATTCAAAACATGCAGCAATCTATATTGTAGCTATAACAGACCCCCATTTTACCGAGATATGGATGCTACGCAGTCCCTTAGATTAAATGGTGCAGAATCTGCATATTACTTATACACATGTTACTATATACTTTAGATCACCTCCAATTTATAATATATAGCAGAGTGGAAATGCAATGTAAATAATAATCCTAATGTCCTTAGAAAAATAATACCAAGAAAGTTTGCTTTCTTGTCATTTGTGTTCAGCAGTGATACAATTACTTTTCGAAGTATTTCCCAGTTATTGTTGGCTGTATCATGGATACAGAAACCTCAGGTATGGGAGGTGAATACTATACTCATATACATTTATGAATGTATATGTACAGTCCACATACATATGTAAGATATACATATTTAAATACAGCAAATAAATTACTTGTGTTTGGCATTCTTATAATTGTCTAGTAGACTTACAAGTATCTAGTAGTTTCTCTCTTGAGACTGAAATTTTTTATCAATTCCTGGCAGAAATCACCATCAATTGCTCAGAATAATCACTGGTATTTAAGTTTTAATGGGGGAAAAACCACAGAATATTTAACCTTCTATGATGATCCATCTGCTTTACTGTATGTTGCTATTTCTTTTAAGGGCTCTGCCATTAAAAAGCAAATAGTAACTTTTTTTTCTATCTTAATGTATTATAATATAAAAGTTTCAGAATTAAAAATGAAGGCTATGGACATTGAAATTCCTCTTGAGTTCCCTGCCCACTGTAATCATCTGTTGTTTGCTGTATTTGTTTCCTTCTAATCTACTCTCCACACGGTTTTAATTTTAAGTGCATCAGCTAATAGAGTGTTTAATTCTACAATATGCTTTTCCACACTTTCTAAAATTTATTTTTAAAATTTCCCATGCAGATTTTCTATTTCCCAGCATCTCTTGAAGCTTTCACTTTATTTCTGTTTAAGCCTATCTTTGTAACTCTTTCTAGAGTTTTATTTTTAAACCAATTTACCAGGAAGAAAGTTGTTAAAATTCTGTGCTTATTCACTGATGTCAATAATGGGCAAGTAACTGCATTTTGGTTTGCTTTCTCTTACTCCAATTGCGGGTGTTCCTGCTCTATGACAAATACTGATGTGTGGTTGTTAAACTTAGCTACACTGTGGGGAATAAATATACAATATGTATGATTAGCCCGACTAGATTAGACAAAGCATTCTCAAAGCTGGGGAGTGGCTCAGTAAATAAAGGACTTCTTGTACAAGCACAAAGGCCTGAGTTTGGATCCTGGTAAGTGCCTATAAGTCTAGGACTGTATGGGTGGAGCTAAGAGGGTGGCTGGAGATCACTGAGTAGCTATTACTGACAAATGAGTGAGCTTCTGGGTCACTGGAATGCCTTGTGTCAAAAATATAGAATATAGAAAGCATACAAGAAGGCACTTGACATTGACCTCCAGCCTCTAGATGCAGGTACAAGCACTTACACATATATGTGTGCACATACACATGAGCACACATACCACACACATACACATAAGAAAAAGCACTATTGTCAGTATTTTTGTCACGTGTTTTATAATTTTCACAGAAAATAATGCTATTGTAGGTTCATTGCAAAAGGTGGATGATGAGGTCAAGATATTCGAATACTTGAATATTGATGAATTTGTAAATTGTTTTTTTGAATAAGATTTTGCACCAAAATATTCTCTGATAGCATGAAAAACCATATTATAAGTCCACTGGCATTGCCTTATAAATGAAATACAGCTATGCAATGCTTTTCTTTTTCACTGGGCAGAAATATTCTTCCCTGATGCATTTCAAGTGCTCTTTCTCTCTGTTGTTCTTGTTCCAGGAACATAAGTGCTCCTGAGTGAATGGATAATGTTGGCTGAGAGAAGAGCGTAGCAGAGGATAAATCTCACATGTTCCTATTTGGGATTCATCAACGGCATCTGCTGATGTTCAAGGCAGACAAAGTTGCTTAAAATGCAGACTTTTTGCTGTTCCCACCACAATCAATACTGCACATCTTTCATACTTTAAAAGCTGATTTTACTGTAAATCTTCCTACATTCCTTAGGTGATAAATAGCTGGCTTTTAGGGACTGGACCATTTCAGCGAATGTGGCAACTATATTTCTAAGATTACGATCTGTGTAAGACAAACTGGACTTTGTTTCTAATATAACAGTCAGAAATGAAAGGGGCGCCCAGATCCTTACCAGTTCAGCTTCAGAGTCACAGGGAAGACCATCGGCAGCATCTCCTTCAATTACTTTGTATGTTTCTTACTGAAAGTTAAAATGCTTTATGTATTATTATTATTATTTTAATTATTATTATCATTATTATTATTTTGTAAAACAGTGTCCTGGGAATGCCAAGAAGTCTTTAAAAATATATGTGCCCCTTTGATCTTGCATATTCTAAGTGAAGGCACATGAGGAAACTTTACTAAGTCCAATCATTTTCTTCCAGGGACACTATTCCTAGAAGTTGCTAATATCTCCCACAGGCAAAATACCATCTTAGTGATCAAATAAGGAAACAGTTGGTGAACTTTGGAAAGGGCCTGGAAAACACTCCCACTCACAGCTGAGCCCCAGTCTTGTGGATGGAGAAACCATGAGGGTAACTGAAAAGTAGCACTGGCTGTGTGTCAAGAAAAATACAATGTTATGTTTAAAATTGATGTGTACTGAGGGTAACTTGAAATTTCAAATGTTCCAGATACCATCAGTTTTACAGCAAAAAAGAAAGAAATATATTTATCATTAATTTATCCTTAAAACTGTTTACATTTTTGTTCATCTGTTTTATCAGTTTTAAACAAAAATCTTCTTATTAAAATCCTGCTTTTATATAGGGAATAGGTCACTTTTGGATTAGAGTTAAGAGAATTTAATGGCAGCCAACATCTTGACTGATTGGAATCAAATGAATATAACCAAGAAGCAAATTAGCAAAACTCCATGATTTAGGAAAAGGTTCTAAGATAATAGAATGAAGAAATGGTAGTTTTTCTTCAGGAAATGCCATTACAGTATATACCCACTTGCAAGAGAATTAAGATGTATACCTTATAATTCTTCTCACATGCTGCTTAAAACTAATCAAAGTAATTGTAGACCTTACATGTAAGATCAAGAGATATAAATAAATTGGAAAAAACATAGGACTCAATCTTTGTTAGACAATAATGTTTATGGTCTCTTAGGTATTGAGTATCATATCAAAATTAAATGTGTAAAATTTTAAAAAAGCTAAACTAAGTTAGAATTAGTATTTTATTTGATTTGCTACTGACATAATGAAAATGAAATAAAGCCATTATAATAGAATTTTGAAAAACTTGGTAATGATTAATATTCAAAATATATAAGAACTTAACAATATTTAATAAAAATGTTAATAATGCCATTAAAAGTAAGAAAGGGCTTTGAATACCTGTTTCCTCACTGAAAATATTCAAAGAAACCATAAGCACATGAAAAGATGATCAGTCCTGTGGTAGGTTGAAAGAAAATGTCCCCCAAAGGGAGTGGAACTATTAGGAGGTGTGGCTTTGATGGAGTAGGTGTGACCTTGTTGGAGTAAGTGAGTAGACTTTGAGACCTCTTTTGCTCAAGCTATGCTCAGTAGTAGACAATTCACTTCCTGTTGCCTGTAGTTCAAGATATAGAACTCTCAGCTCCTTTCCAGCACTATATCTGCCTGCATGCTGCCATGTCCCGACAGAATGATAATAGAGTAAACCTCTGAAACTGTAAGCCACTCCTTTATAGGACTTGCTGTGGTCATGGTTTCTCTTCACAGCAATAGCCGGGTGGTGGTGGTGCACGCCTTTAATCCCAGCACTCGGGAGGCAGAGGCAGGCAGAGCTCTGTGAGTTTGAGGCCAGTCTGGACTACAGAGTGAGTTCCAGGAAAGAAACCAAAGCTACACAGAGAAACCCTGTCTTGAAAAAACAAAAACAAAAACAAAAACAAAAACAAAAGAGAGAGAGGGAGAGAGAGAGAGAGAGAGAGAGAGAGAGAGAGAGAGAGAGAGAGATCCTAATTAGGACAAACCCCATTAACTATTTGCTTTATAGCAATTGCCTTTAAGTTGAAATATGCTGTCTTGGAGGAGGCTCATGACACTCAGGAAGTAAATAACCTTACAAACCAGAGGGAGCTGGAACATGATCCATGCCAATACACACACACACACACACACACACACACTCAAGGTTAAGGAAGCAGCAAACATCTACTAAGGGAGGAGACTCCAACCTGATGAGATTGATAAATTATTGATAGGACATGTGCTGGAGGCCTCAGAATTTCATAAAAAAACATCATGTCAATAGTAAAGGTTTAAAAAAAGATTTTTCCATAACCTGGCAACAAGCCAAAGAAATAGTAAAGAAAGGTCCTACTTGTTCCTTTTACAATCAGACGCCATTACCAGCAGGATGTAACCCAAAGGGTACTCAGAGGAATGAAATCTGGCAGATGGACGTGTTTCACTTTGCAGAATTTGGAAAATTGAAATATGTACACCATACAATCGATACTTATTCAGGATTTCAATGGGCAACTGCTTTGAGTTCTGAAAAAGCTGATTCTGTAATCACTCATTTGTTAGAAGTTATGGTCATCATGGGTATACCTGCACAAATCAAAACTGACAATGCTCCATCATATGTCTCTGTTAAAATGAAGCAGTTTTTTGCTTATTACGATATAAAGCATATTACAGGTATACCACATAATCCTACAGGTCAAGCAGTTATAGAAAGATCAAACAGAACTCTAAAGGATATGCTAAATAAACAGAAAGGGGTAACAAAAACCCCCAGAAATAGACTGCATAATGCTCTACTAACTTTGAATTTTCTCAATGCCAATGAGAAAGGAACAACAGGTGCGGAGAGACACTGGATAATAGAAAAAACTACAGAATTAAATCAGCCTATATACTTTAAGGATGTGCTGACCTCAGAATGGAAACCAGGATATGTGCTACGTTGGGGACGAGGTTTTGCTTTTGTTTCTACTGGAGAAGATAAGCTGTGGGTACCATCAAAGTTGATAAAGGTTCGATTTGAACAAGAGACCTCTTAATTAGAGGAGGTGATAGTTCATCAACCAGCATGAACATCCAATGTAAACTAACTTATACCAGTAACACATGCCTTTTCATTTAATCAGATAATAACTTGCCAAAAAGGAACATCCCCAAAATTAGTCTTGGGGAAAGGTTTTTGTTTTTGTCTTTTAGGAGAATAAAGTCTAAGTAATCTGAAGAACACTGGACAAATGAGACAACTGAAGAAAAGGGACAAATCATCTATCCCAGGAAACAGAGTAAAATGGCCTATTGGTATATCATCTAAAAAAATTTATAAGTCTTCCTAAATGTTTGTTTCTACTCTTCTCTAAAGAAGTTTAACACTATTGATCTTCTAATAGTCCCAGTTCAATTAAAATTTACAGCTGACTTTAGAGTTGGAGAATGGCTCTCTCCTTCTTTAAACTCAAGCATGTTGTTAAAAGGAAAATGCAAAATCTCTGTATCATGCCAGAAGAAGAGCCATCTTCTGCTATGGGACAGAAAAAATTAATTAAGGGACTATTCTATTACTAATCTCAACTCTTTGATTCTATTCTGATTCTTTAAACTGTTCTTAAAGTATGAATTTTATATCAAAATTTTTAAGATTAATATATATATATATACATTTTAAACTCTGTTAAGATATGAATGGTCATATGGAATACTAACTAATTCTAGAAAGAAAAAAGGCTTCAATTAGCTGCATATATGTCTTTGTGTTCGAGTCTCTTATCAGTTTTCTGCAGGAAATAACTGCCAGGCCTAACATCAACTGAAGTCTCCAGGAAGAAGAGGGGGCCCCACAACAACAACAATTCCACGTGGACAATAATAATATCACTAAGCTGACAAACATCATCTACAGATCAGCTTTGAACTACAAAGTGCTTAGAACAATTTTGAGAGGGCTGACTGAGATGATCCAGTCTCA
>CABHPH010149719.1:0-16480 GCA_902168325.1 Peromyscus nudipes
TTTTTTTTTTTTTGATGCTGAGAATCAAATACAGGGCTTCTTCTTGCATCAGTTTTGTTTGATTATGGTCTAAGTGCTCTATAGTTTTTCATCCTTTTATCTAGGTATCATAAAATTTAAGTGAGATATTGTAGGAAACATGTTGTTAGGATTTGTATCTATCCTGCTTTTATAATTAGTGAGTTTTCAACATTTATTTAATGGAATTATTGATCATTCCATGGTTTTATTTTAAGAATTTATTGTTATTTTAAATTATGTGTCTATGTCAGTGTATGGCTCTGTGGTGATATATTGTGTACCCTAATAAACTTGCCTGAGGATCAGAGGACAGAGCCAGCCACTAGATTAGACATAGAAGCAAGGCAGTGGTGGCACACACCCTTAATCCTATCACTCAGGAGGCAGAGATCCATCTGGATCTCTGTGAGTTCAAGACTACACTAGAAATAGAGCCAGGCAGTGGTGGCACACACATTTAATCCTAGAACTGGGAAACACACATGCCTTTAATCCCAGGAAGTGACAGCAGGGTGGAGTAAAGTATATAAGGCCTGAAGAAACAGGAACTAAAACAGTTCAGCAGAGACCCTTTCGCGTGAGGACTCGGAGGCTTTCAGTCTGAGGATTAATGGAAACAGGATTGGATGCGGAGTTGGTGAGGTGAGGTTGGCTGTGTCTTGCTCTGCTTCTCTGATCTTTTGGCTTTCACCCTAATATCTTGCTCCGGGCTTTTTATTATAAGACCATTAGAAATTTGAACAACATGGATATGTATGTGCATCTGAATGTAGGTGCCCTTGGAGTACAGAAGAAGGCACTGAATCTTCTGGAACTGGATTTATAGGGAGCTGTGAGCCACCTGATGTACATATAGAACTAAGGTCTTTTGCAAGATCAATACACAGTTTTAACCACTGACCAATCTCTCTAGTCCCTCTTTGTGTTGTTTTAAAAAAGTATAATTAATTAATTACTTAATTAATTGGTGTGTGTTTATGTGATTATGTGTGTGTGTGTGTGTGTGTGTGTGTGTGTGTGTGTGTGTGTGTATACAGGTATGCAGAAGTCACAATAGTGAGTAGGGTGTCCTCCACAATCACTTTCTTTTCTTTTGAAGCAGAGGTCTCTCCCTGAACTTTGAGTTTGCTTCTTTTCATCTAGGCTGGAGAGTAGCAGGCTCCAGCAATGCTGCTGTTTCATCGCTCCTCAGAGCTAAGGTATAGATGTTTATGGGGAAGCCTGCCTTGTGTAGGTGCTGGCTATGAGCTCAGGCCTTCATCATTGCAGTGCCAGCACTGTTAAGTGTTAAACTGGCTCTCTAACCCTAGTCTATGGTTGCATTGTTGCTTTTCTGTTTATCTCTTTTGTTGTATTTATTATTATGTTTCCCCTTCTTTCTTTTTGTGAGTTAAAAACTTCATAGTTAAAATAGCTTTAATATAAACATTAAAATTAATTAAAACAAATAGTATTACTATCATAAAATTTTAATGGGTAACTGAGAGATTATAGTATTTATATGTAGTTTATCTTGTTCTGTTGTATAAATCATTATAGGCTTCATTTTTAATGTAGAAACTTCAGTGTCTTACTAGGTTCTTAGATATTCCTACCACATAAGACTGTTGTCTTAAACATTATTGTAAACGGATGAATCTCTCCTGCCTGCCCATTCCTAAATAACTAGTCAGAGGCTTAATATTATTTACAAACTGTTTGGTCTATGGCTCAGGCTTCTTGTTAGCTAGCTTTTTCATTTTAAATTAACCCATTTCTATTAATCTATGTATTGCCACATGGCCGTGGCATTACTGGTCTGCTGGCATGTTGCTACTTGGGTTGTGGACTGGGCCAGCTGTCCTTCTCTCTCTGTTTCTTTCCTTGGTTTTCCTGCCTGTCTATAACCTGCTTTGCCATAGGCCAGAGCAGCTTCTTTATTAACCAATGACAGCAACACATATTCACAGCATACAGAAAGACCATCCCACAGCACATTACCACTTTAAACACTGAAAATTTTACCAGACCATTTTATATTTTGATACCATTGATTGCACTATTTAATCAAGATAAAATTTACACAATATGTAGGTAAACTTTCAAAAATGTAATTTAGTATATTCACAATGTTGCACAACTACCAACTTCTTCAGTAGAAAAAAAGCCTCATATTTATTAAAAGAATTCATTAAATTACCCACACAGTACTTCCTCGCCATTCATATGAGCTAAAATGTTATTTTCCATTTTGTAGGTTTTCTTTTATATTCACTTTTATTAACTTATCCTTTAAAAATTTTAGACATGCTTATAATCCACTCACCCTCCACATTTTCATCTCCGTTTTTCACCTGCAACACTATATTATGAATGAAAGCGTTTTCATGATGTTTATGAAGTCCAGTTGATGCAGTTTTCTATGATTGCTTGTACTTCAGTGTCAAATCTGAGATTCTACATAAAACGCTACTCAACTCTCCTTAAAATATTCTAGAAAAAGTCAAATTTGTAAGCCAGTTTCATAAAGTGGCTCTAGAAAAAGCAATTGCTTTCTTACGTAAACTGTTCAATAAATTATTGAACTCATTTCAACAGTTACATTGATATTGGTACACGGACCAAACGATGTTTCCTCAAGAAAAGATGTCATGTGAGCTGGAGAGATGGCTCAGAGGTTAAGAGCAATGGACTGCTCTGGCAGAGGCCCTCGATTTGTTTTCTAGCACCCTTATCAGTTGGCCTACAACTGCCTATAACTCCAGGGGTCCTCTTCTCTCTGGCCACTGAGGGTAAATGCATAAATGTGGTGCCCATAAATACATGCAGACACATACATTTATGCATAAAAATAAGTAAATCTTAAAAAAAAATAAAGATTTCTTGAGCCAAGTTCATTTATGTGGAGACATGCACCATAAATAAATTTGCATCATTCAGTGATGTAGTTAATAAGTAGACAGTAAAATGCAAAGATATAACATAAAGAACTGGTTGGAATTTCCTTACATTGATAAGTTAGAGGATAAAAGACATTTGGCCGTTTATACATATGCATAAGAAAAACTTTGGTAAAATATTAAACAACTATTTAGGATAAAAACTCTCAGCAAAATTGTATTAGAAGGTAATTCTCTTTTTAAAACCACTTTCCCCTGTTATTAAACATAGATTCTTTTCTTCATACAATATATCCTATTACAGTTTCCCCTTCCTCTACTCTTCCAAGTTCTTCCCCACTTCCCTTCCCTTCTGGATGTAGTCCTTTTTTGTCTCTCATTGGAAAAGAACAGGCTCATTAGAAGAGAAATGTCATTTCATAACATCTACAACAAGCTTGACTAAATTTGAAATGTTAGAAACATCCACATTAGAGTCAAGGACAAGATGGAGATGTATAACATCATCTATTGTTTAAACATGAAATACATAGCAACAGTAGTGAAGCAACGAACTATATGAGGCAAGAATATCAAGAAAGAAATAATAAATGGTATGAGTCTCTAATTGGAAAATTTTGTAAATTTTGTAAAGTACTCAAATTAATCAGAAACCAGAAATCTGCTAAATACATCACTAAATCCAAAAAATTTGCCACATGAAACAAATAATATAAGCATAATAGCAAATAACTAAGATTTATCCATAAATGAACACAACAACGATGTATAAAATCTTTTTGTAAGCAAATACAAAAAGAAACTTAAGGAAATGTAGTCAATAAATAAATCAGTACATTTGTTCAAAGGGAAATGCCTAATGTGAAGATGTCATTTCTTAAATTGTTTACATATTTACTATATGATGGACAAAAAATTGTGTTCCTAACTTTATATATTGAAACTCCAACCTTAAACCATAGCCAAGAAAATTCTGCCATATATAGGTCTTTAGGCAAGTCTGTAAGGCATTTTCTTGATAAGTACTGTAGATTAAACAATCCTTATGCTCTCAGACAAAATACAAATTTAAGATCTTAGAAAATTCCAGAAAAGAAATTACGGATGACACAAATGTGAGGAAATCATCAAATATGTTTGCCTTATTTATTACTAAACAAACATGCTAAATGATTTATTTCATTTATGTTGTTTCAAGTACATTTATGAACTGCAGGTTTAGTTCCAAAATATAAAATTTGAAAATAGTTATGGCATTTTGTTACAGCAATCAAAGGAGACTGATACAGTGCTTTTCACTCAGCATCCAATGTGGTGTCCAGACTTGGATTGTTGTTTATGAAACTTAACCCTGGAAAACATAGGCAAAGGAATAAAAGAACAATATTAGTAATAGATAAATAGCAAAACTAAGAATCCTTGAGAAAGAGTAAGTATCGACTAAATTAGTACTTGTATTTGGGCAAGTGGTCATATTCCCTGAGATAAAGACAGGTCTGTAGCCTGTAACTGAAGAAGACAATAGAGTCAGTTGGAGGAAAATGTTAAAATTTCACTCTAGTCTTTTCCGTGTGTGACAATGAATCTGTCCTGCTTCACTGAAGGATCTGGGTCAGTGCCTTGGATTCTGTCAGTAATGCAGAGGTCATACTGAGGCAGTGCAAAGGTTTGAATTGAGGCAGTATGATTCTAGAAGCTTATAACATCTTTATTTTACTAATAGTTATTTCTTGCTGAGAAATGGCCTTTAAAATAGTAGTATATCAAATGGTTGCAGGATAGTTACATGATAGATAAAAATAGTAAGATATCAAGTATAAAAAATTGAATGTTTCATATATAAGAAGGATAAGTAATCTTTCATGAAAAATAATAGACACATATTTCTTAGGGGCATAAATATATATGCTAATGTAAATGGAGACAAAAAATTGTACAGCTCAGGTACTTCCAATTAAAAGAGTAGACAGAAGATTCCAAAATCCAATATTAACTGGCAAACAGATCCAAATTCATAGTGTCTTTTTCTCTTACAACCCCAACATCTATTCTGGGATCCTGGCAGCTTCTTCATCTGCATCCAGTGTCTGAATCTGATCCAAGGCTTGCAACTGGGAAACATCTCAGAGCATTCTTGGAGTTGATATTTTCAAGGAACCTTTAAAGAAATAGCCAAGATGAACATTTCCACCCTCCACCCGCTTACATGCCGTGAATGCCCAATGCCATGCAACCGTGACAACCCGCTCAAAAATCCAGAGCCCATCCCATGCTTTCATCACTGGGAAACCTCAGGTACATTTGGCAATGCAAGATAGTACTGGCTTCTACCTCTTTGATTAGTGATTTCTTCAGAGGAGAAAAGTGACAGAAAGATTAAAGGTGATGGCATTTAGAACTTTGCCCCTGTGCTCTCTGTTACGTGTGAACAGAACCCCGCACTGTTCCTTCCCCGAACCCAATGGTAAGAGACTTCCGGTATGGCAGACATTCCCAACTTGAGCTCACATCTTCCTTGAAATATTAAGGAGCAAATGAAGACTTTGATCTCAGGTTAGTGGACTCAGGTCAGCAAAGGAAAACGTTTTCTGAGGTTTACAAGAAATAAAGGTTAAGATTTTGAGTGAGAACTGAGGGGACTCTCAACCTAGCAACAGAGGGTAGACACAGACCTTTGCCCTTGTTATCTACCCTCAGAGACCTTTGGGTGGGGCTATTGGGGAGTCGGACTTCAGGGAGGTAGGGACCTTGTTCTATGGTTTATGGTTTCAACTGAAGACTAAAATCTGTTTAGCCTCTATTGGCAGCTCTGGAATCCCCAGAAAGGATAGCTGGCTAGGGCCCTGCTTCATTTTTCTCTTAATGGTTACTGATACAGCTTCAGAGGAGCTATAAATGGGAAATTCTGATGGCATAATGATCTTCAATGTAAATTCAAATGTGGCATGATGATTTTAAAGGCAAATTTAGTGATCATTTCCTATTTCATGGAACCTAGACCTGCTAGCACCTGCTCTTAGCTCTAGCCTGCCCTAGGCAGGGCTACCAGGCGTCAATCAAACTCATACTTACTCTCTAATTTCCTTTAATGGGTTCTCAGGAGGGCAAACTAACTGAGGCAAGGGCACTGTAGATTCTTAATACATTGCTGTTACAGAAGTTTGTAGATGTAAGCTTAGTTTAAAGACCAAGGTGGTCTCACCGTTCTTCAGATGCACACACCATCTCATCCTGTCATCCCTAGGAGCCTGCATTACTTGCTCTTTGGTTTTTACTCCGTGACCAGAATCACCATGCCTCGTGGTCATAAAAGTAAGCTCCGGGCCCGTGAGAGACGCCATCAAGCCCGAAGTGAAAGCCGGTCTATTCAAGAAGCTCAGGCCACTAAAGCAGAAGAGAGAGAGACCCCTTCCTCCTCTTCTCCCCTTTGTAGTAGTGATGTCCAGAGCTTCTCTGCTGCCAAGTCACGTGGCAAATCTAAGAAGTCTCAGAGGCCTACCACTGCTTCTGGAAGTGCTCCATGCATCAAGTTGGATGAAGGTGCCAAGAACAAAGATGAGAAGAGATCAAGCACTTCCCGGGCACTGCCCTCAACTAGTTATTCATCTTCAACCCAGAGAGATGACCTTGCAGTTTCCCTGGTACTCTTCATGCTTCGAAAGTATAACAACAGGGAGCTAATAACAAAGGAAGACATACTAAAGCAGGTCATCCCACAGAGCAAGGAGGAGTTCCCTGAAGTTCTTAAGAAAGCCTCTGAGCTCATGGTGCTGGCCTTTGGTATTGATGTTAAGGAAACTGACCCAATCAGACACTGCTATGGCCTTTTCAGCATATTAAGTCCTATTGGTGATGAAATTATGCATGGTGAGGCAATAATGCCCAAGAGTGGCCTCTTGATGACAATCCTGTGTGTGATCTTCATGAATGGTAACTGTGTTAATGAGGAATATGTCTGGAAAGTGCTTAGTGAGATGGGGGTACATGCTGGAGTCAATCACTTCATCTATGGAAATGTCAAGAAGCTCATCACTAAAGACTTTGTGAGTGAGGGGTACCTGGAGTATCGGAGGGTACCCAACAGAGGTTCTCAATGTTATCAATTCTTGTGGGGTCCCCGGGCCCACTATGAAACCAGCAAAATGAGAGTCCTTGAGTTTCTGGCCAAGGTCCATAACACTGTTCCCAGTGCCTTCCCATCCTTGTATCAGGAGGCTGTGAGAGATGAGCAAGAGAAAACCCGAGCCAGATTTGCATCTATGATTCTTGTTGGTATCATAGCCAGTGCACAGTCCAATGACAATTCCAGCAATTCCTCCAACCAACAATGAAGTCTAAAAATATTGCTTTCCATCACTTTTAAAGAGAACATTCAACCAACTAGTGGGAGCCTGAGGTGATGTTGGAGAGAAAACAGTGCATCTCATATTTATAGCCTTACTCTACATGAATAACTTTCAGTTTAGCATTTCAAAGTTTTCAAAATTTACTTCTTTTAGAAACGTTGAGTTAGCGTCACCATCTAAGTATGTGACTGATATGTTATACAGTCTACATTGTTTATGATGCTTAATAGTTAAGAGTTTCAGTATTGAAAGCAAATTAAGAAAAATTCATCTTAGTCAACTGAAACAAGAAAACATGGCATCAAAATAGGCATTTTCTTAGAATATAAAAACTTTCAATAAAATTGTTTACAACAAGAAAATGTAAAAAACGTAGTGGATGACGCACTCATGGCTTTTCTGATTCCTGCTTTCCATTCTACAAAATAAAATGAAATTAAGCTTATGTATTTGGATGTGTTTCATTCATTCAACAATGTAGGAACATAAATTATAATACAGTTAACTTCTTAATCACTGACTTTTTTTTGTTTTTTTTTCGAGACAGGGTTTCTCTGTGTAGCTTTGCGCCTTTCCTGGAACTCACTTGGTAGCCCAGGCTGGCCTTGAACTCACAGAGATTCACCTGGCTCTGCCTCCTGAGTGCTGGGATTAAAGGCGTGCGCCACCACCGCCCTGCAGTCACTGACATTTTTATTCCCCAAACAAACATTTATCAAACATCTGTTCTTTGTAAATAGGAATGATTTGTAGGGAGGAAGAAGACAGAGAAGGAAGAGGAGGAGGAGGAGGAGGAGGAGGAAGAGGAGGAGGAGGAAGAGGAGGAACAGGAAGAGGAGGAAGAGGAGGAAGAGGAGGAGAAAACAATGTCAAGATGATGAATGAGTCACTGTTTTTAGACTTTTAGAGTCTAGGAGCAACTATTAAATAAGATGGCACTCTATTCTCTAACACATAAATGACAAATGCAAGGGAGGGTATGGAGTAGGTGTGAGATTGGAGTCCTTATAAAAGGAGTCACACACAAAACAAGACAATTTGGGGCCTAAGAAAACCACAAACCTTTCCTAAGTGGAAGACAGAGCTCAGCTAAGCTGAGCATTGGATCAAAAGAAGGTGTGGAAGTGGTGATCAGGGCCTGGACCCAAGTATGGTGTGTCATAGAGGTAAAAGAAAAAAAACTCTAATACAAAACTACTATTAGTAGTTAGTTTGAAATCTTGTATCAGCCCAAATTATCTCCACCACAGGTGAGATAGAAAGTGCCCCCAATTCCCAGAGTAGATGAACACAGTAAACAGAGCATGTGTTATAAATGTAATATATTGATATTATATGTAATATATACGAGTACATATTATATGATTATATAATATATTACATAATATATAATTATATAAGTTATATACAATGCATCACATTTATTATATAATTATATTATGTTGTATGTTATATATTATATGTCACATACATACACAATAGTTAATATTACATATATGTATTTTAATATACAACATATATTATATAATACACATGTATATTTAGACATATTTAGTGATATTATATAATACATATTATGTTATATATATTATACATGATGTGTGTATATAAAAATGATATATATACATATATATACACATATATGTATATATATATATCATTCTGTCTGGTGCCTGTGGAGTCTGGAACAGGGTATCAGAACCCTTAGAAGTAGAGTTATGACCTTCCCAATGTGGGTGCTGGGAATCAAGCCTCTTTAAGAGCAGCAAGTGCTATTAACCACATAGCAACCTCTCTAGGCTAGAGAATAGACGTATTTAGACACATTGTCTCTGTGGTAATATTGAGAAATGAGATGATAGTCCTTTGATATATCACTGTGCTAGTGCTATCTTGTCTGGACTGAAGGAGTTAGAATCCAATCCATTAGAACAGTATTTTAATTAAGTCATCTGTAGTATAATTTGGTAAACTCTGAGGAGGGCTTAAGCATATGAGTTACATAAGTGAAACTAGAGATGATTTGATGATTGGAAGGGAAGGAGGGAGAGAGGTAAGGAGTCGGGTTTGGACACACATTCTAGGGGCATTAAGCTGCATCCAGTCTTAGAGGACTCCTGTCCTAGTTTACATTGACTGTCAACTTGACACAGCTTAGAGTCATCTAAGAGAGGAACTTTCTTTTTTTTTTGGTTTTGGTTTTTCGAGACAGGGTTTCTCTGTGAAGCTTTGCGCCTTTCCTGGAGCTCACTTGGTAGCCCAGGCTGGCCTCGAACTCACAGAGATCCACCTGCCTCCGCTTCCCGAGTGCTGGGATTAAAGCCGTGCGCCACCACTGCCCGGCGAGAGGAACTTTCTAGATTAGTCTTGCCTGTGTGTATGTCTGTGTGGGGGGGAGATTATCTTGATTTTTAATTAATGTTGGAGGGCTCAAGTCCTGGCAGGCAGCACCATTCACTGGGCATGTGGTCCTGGCTTGTATGAGGAAGTTAGCTAAATATGAGCCTGCTTGTGAGACAAAACACAGCTTACCTTAATGTTTACAGCATCAAACTCCTGATTGAGTTCTTATATTGACTTACCTCAACAACAGACTCTAATTCATAGCTGAAATAAGCCCTGTTACTCTCCCAAGTTACTTTGGTTGAAATATTTTATCATTACAACAAAAGGAAACTAGATTGATTCCCCAATATGCAAAACAATCTTCCAACAGTGAAAGATTTACTGGTTTTTAGGGAATTTTCTTGCTAGCCAGAGGGCATATTATATATATATGTATATATATGTATGTATATATATATATTTGATGTCTCATTTTATATTAATTATATATTGATGTCTCAGCACTGTTTATTCAAGGACATCTCTTACATTTAAAAAGAAAAAGGCAAAAGATAAATCCCATCATAAAGGGCAGTATCATCTGGGGTCAAAAATATCACAATAATAACTGCTGTTTTTTCACTAGTGTATGGGAGGTGCATTCTAAATATTATGTACAACAGTCCTGGAAAAGAGGGCTTGTCAGAGCCATTTTGATGAAGAACTCAAGACTCATTTTGTTTGAGTGTGCCCAGTTAAGACACTTACCAGGCTTTTCTTTTAGGCCACCTACCAGCTCCCAAATCACCACACAGAGACATTATTAGTTTTGAATGTTCAGTCTCGCTTAGGCTCATTTCTGGCTAGCTCTTTTAACATAAATTAACCTCTTTCGCTTTATCTTCCTTTTTCTCGGATCTTTTTATTTTTCTTTATGTATGTCCTACTCTGTGTCTGCTGGCTCGGGTCTATGTGGCTGGCCCCAGGTATATTGCTTTCTTTCTCTCTCATTCTCATCCCTTTCTTCCCTATATTTCTTCCTCTCTTGAGTCCATATTTCTCCTCCTATTTATTCTCTCTCCCTGCCAGCCTTGCCTATCCCTCTTCTGTCTAGCTATTGACCACTCAGCTTTTTATTAGACCAATCAGGTGCCTTAGGCAGGCAAGGTGAAACAGCAACACATCTTTTCATAATTAAACAAATGCAGCATAAACAAATATAACACATCTTTACATCGTTAAACAAATGCAGCAGTCACATGTAGTATACCTTCACATAGTTAAAGTAATATTTTGCATCATAAACAAATGTGACACATCTTTACTTAGTTAATGTAATATTCCACAGCATATACAGGTAGTCAATGGTAGTACTAAGACAAGACTTCTGCAATAAATTCCTCTATAGCCACATTTTGTCTCTCATGCCAGCCTAATGATCTTCTTTTAATTCATTTTTATTCTTTTAATTCATTTTTATTCTCACCACTCCACATTTCTATTAGGAAATGAAATCAAATAATTAAAGAAAACATCTTGGTGTCAAGGTACTAACTGAAGGTTTAAAGAAGGTCAGGTGAGAGTGAGATTCAAACTCTTTGTAGAGTTTGTTTCCTGAGGCTCTTTTACCCATAGCCCTAAGGATCTTTGAACAACGATTCTACCCTGGACTCTTAGCTGTTTTCTGCATTACAGTGTCTCTCTCCTGGATCTTCATGATTGTGCCCCACTGTGTATGCTGCACTTGTCCTTTAGGTTACTTTTTCTTGCCCTTCTTTTCTGGAGGCTGCATTGCTCCTCTCTTGCTGGAGGAACAGCCCAGAGTCTCTTGCTTCTCCCTGATGTTGAGGCCTCTGTGTCCCTCCAATTTCTGTCGCTCACTGTGGCCCCTTTATCATATATATATTATTGTTCACTTTAGACAGAGAAGTTTACAGTCTAGAGTTTGATCCTCTAGGTGATTTCAGATCCAGTGCTGAGTGGAATCTGACTTGGGACAGAATCTCCTGCTTTTCAGTTTGTTATCCTAAAGTCAAAGCAGAAGTTTTGGAAACTACCTGACATTTGAGGTCACATTTAATGAGATTTGCTAATAAAGGATGTAATGACAATATCTGAAATGACAGAGCCGGTCAAAATTTACCTCATGAATAGTCTTCCCCAAGGAGAAACACATCAATTGTTTATCTAATACAAAATGATCAGCCCAGAAAATATACATACAAGTAACATAATACTATATGTATGCAATAGCAATTAATGGATAAAAAGAAGTCATGAATTTAAAAGGGAGCAAGTTGGGGTATATAGGAGTGTTTGGAGGGAGGAAATGGAAAGGGAGAAATGTTGTAATTATATTCTCAGAAAAAAATAAAAAATAAAAATAAAAATAAAAAAGGAAAAATATCCGATGAGTATTTAATGAGAAAAGAGCAAAAACATCTACTGAGGTTCAATCCTGAAAGCCCAGGAGTCTTTCTAAGAGATAACATTTCTTTGGAAAAGGAGGCTGGCTAGCTGGAGAGACAGCACATCAGTTGAGCATAAGAACTGTGCTTGCAGAGGACCAGAGTTCAGTTCCCAACACCCATGTAAGGTGGCATGGACCTACTTGTAAATCTAGCTCCAGGGGATCCATGAAGTTTCTGGACTCCATGCGGCCACACACACACACAGTACACACACACACACACACACACACACACATATATATATATTACCTCAGATACACACATGTACATACAATTAAAAATTACAAATCTTAAAAATGGTTCTATGGCAGATATACTATCTATGGTAGGAAAATAAATAGTTCAATAATATTTCAGTGATCTATATCTGTCTGTAAACTCCTGAAGATAATTTTGCTTTTATGTAATAGCATATATATTCTTATTGTCTCAAATTTGAATACTGGATAAAATAATAATTCATCTTTTACCACATTTCTCCAGAACTCATTCATGTTTTTCCTCAATAATCACAATTAATTATTTATTTTAAAATTTTATTTCAGAATCTTGTCATAAATGTGCCATAATGGACCACTGTAAATTTTTGGTTTGTTGCTTTTGTTTTCCTATCACCCAACCTGGTCTGAAATTCATTGTGTATGTCAGATGCCCTTGAACTCAGTGCACATATTATTCTTTCTCTTCCTGTTATCAATGAGAAAATAGAGTGCAGGATCTTTATGATAGCATGCACAGGCTGGAATCCGTGTGTGTGTGTGTGTGTGTGTGTGTGTGTGTGTGTGTGTGTTTAATTTAACCAGCCTTCTCTCAATGGTAATATACATTGTTTTTCACATTTTATTATGGTTTCTAGAACTTATATCAAAATCTTTGAACATGAAAGCCTTTGCAAATATGAATTTTTATAGGAAAGGGATAACTAGATGAAAATTATATTAAAAGGGAATATGATGATTGCATTTATTAATATATCTGAAAATTCCAATAAAGTGGCCAAATTTTTGGGTACAAATTTATTGTCTTGTTGTTATTTTAATTTATCTATTTTGAAGTAGTTTAAGAATAACATTAACTTATTCCTTCATCCATAAAACATGGAACTTCTGTAGGGCTCTCTTGAGGACCACAATTTTTATGGGCATGCTTTAAGACAATGGGTATTTTTTTATTCAAAGAAAAAAGGGAATTGGTTCTTATAGGCTAGGTACCCTTGGCTACTTTGGAATATCAAGAGGTCCTGGGATTAGAGATATATGATGAATCTATGAGAAAATAGCAACAAGCCCAGAGAACAGAGGAAGTATTAAAGCCAGTATGAAGTCTTTTGTTTATAAAATATCAATTATCCACTGTAGAAGTCTAAGGTGACTTTTTCTTATCAGTAACAACAAAGTGTTGCTGCATCCTTTCTTCTTTTCCTTTCTACAAGAACATTTTCTGTTATCCTATCCATTCTCCTTTGTTTCTCACTATGTATATGATTAATTTTTTGAGTCAATGTTTACTCTAGCTCATGATGAGATGGGACTGTAGCTCAGGCTGTCCTTCAACAAGTGATAATTCTACTTCATCTACTTGATGGTTGGGATAGCAGACATGGGCCACCATGCCTGGCTATTTTATTAAATATTTGTGAAGCAATTTCCAAAATGGCTCAGTTTTTAAGATTTACTTATTTTATGTGTATGTATGTTTGGCCCAACTGTATATATGTGTACCACATACATTCATGGTATCTGAAGAAGTCAGAAGAGGGCTTTGAATCTCTTGGAAATGGAGTTATGGATGATTGTGAACCACCATGATGTGGGGCTGGAAATTGAACCTGGGTCCTCTGCAAGAGGGGAACAAGTGTTATTAATTGCTAAACTATCTCTCCAGCCCCATGCAACATTTTTGTATTAATACAATGTATCATTATTTTACTTGCTTCATATTAATAGTGTTTTAGGTCATCAGTATTTTTAATTTTAGTTGTTCTCTTCAGTATGTATCATGTACAGACTAACATATACATTTTTAAAATGTTTCTAAACTGTATTGAGTAACAGCTAGTAATTTTTTTTTTCGAAAGAGGGTTTCTCTGTGTAGCTTTGGAGTCTGTCCTGGAACTCACTCTGTAGAACAGACTAGTTTGAACTCACTAAGATCTGCCTACCTTTGCCTCCTGAGTCCTGAGATTAAAGACATGTGCCACTACTACCTGGCCTAGTAAATTTTTTGTTTGTTTTTTGAGACATGGTTTCTCTGTGTAACAGCACTAGCTGTCCTGGAACTCACTCTATAGACCAGGCTGACCTCAGAGAGATCCACCTGCCTCTGTCTCCTGAATGCTGGGATTAAAGGCGTGCGCCGCTACTGGCTGGCAACAGCTACTGTTTAATATATTGTAGCTATAGTAAATAAACCAGCTATGCAATACAATAATGATTTAATGTGATGTCTTTTAGTTATTATTGTGGTTTTAAATTGAAAACTCTCTAGTGTGCTTAAATAATTTCTGAGGGGCTCTTAGACCATTTCTTTATTTGTGAAGTTTCCATTCAGAATTTTTGACAATTTTATCAGCAGCACCATGAACCAAAACAAAGCAAAGCAAGCAAACAAAACAAGGCCTTAATGTGCAAGGGTCAGGTGAGCACCCCCATACTAGACATTTGAGAAGACAATGCTAATTCAAAGCATGATGTGGTAAACCTTAGACATTAGCTGTTCTTCCTTGCTCTTCAAAACATTGACCGCTAAAATTGATGGTTGTAGAACAGCAGCATCATATTCTTTTACCCCTTTTACCAGACATTCGTCATCATTAGCTGATTTTTTTCATTCACATTCACTAACAGTTCTTAAGGTCAAGCTGCTTTTAATCTTATTATTCAGGTGTTCCATAGGATAATATGAAGTCATTATTATACTGAGTAGTCATTTTCCTTATTATAGCTAGACAATATGCTCAACATAGCTGTTAATCTTTGAATCCATGGCAGAATGTATACATTAACCAGACAAAGTGGTGCAAACTCTTTCCCCAGGTACTCAGATGGCATAAGCAGAAGGAGCACCATCATGGAAGTTTGAAGAGAGCCTGGCCAACCCACCGAAACTTGATATCCATGTAGTACCTTCAGAAAATCCTAAAAAAAATTCAAAATCAGCCCTCAAGTACAACTGGAGTTTTCACTGTTAATTGCAAATTAGTATTATTTTCCAGGAGACAAATAGGTTTTCAATAGTATGTTCGGATAACGTTTTGCTGATATTTTTAGTTATTATTTAAGTCACACCTACCGATAGATGTTCTAATAGGCAATCTTTCAAGATAAACTAAGGAATGGTTGTAAATTTGTTATAGCTTACATCAAATTTTAAACACAAATTCATGTTTTTGTAATAGTATAGGTGGCATTATAAATGTGCTTTTGCTAACTAGGTTCTTACTACAATCCCTAGGGATGTTTCACTTATATTTCTAGTGTGAACTGATAATAGAATAACCCATTTACAAATAACAGGAACAAAAAGCCCATGACATCAGATAATTGAAATCAAAGCAAAAATAAGCAGGAGTAGAATCTCATCAAGAATTTATAAAAGCCAAAAACAAAGGCTTCCCAGATGGCTCAGCACGTAAAGGTGCCTGCTAACAAGTCTTATGACCTGAGTTCCACCCCAGGAGAATTCCATATGGTAGACGAGAACCAACTATTGCAAATTGTTTTCTGACTTCCACATACGTGCTATGCTACATCCACTCACACACACTGGGTAAAAAAAAAAGTCAAACAACAACAACCACAACCCGAATAACCAACCACAAACAAAAGAAACCTGATGCTTGTTGTTCAGAGAGAGTCCAACAGGAAGTAATACTGATTTCACTCAAATCGTAGAGACTCCATCTTAATTTTACTTCTGTGTATTCCTGTTTCCATCAGACATCTGTTGTCATTAGCTGATGTTTTCATTCACATTCACAAAATGATATATATTAAGGTAAATTTTGATTTTTATTTTATCATTCAGATGTTAGTTAGGATGAACTACATCCTAACATGTTACAGTCTTCAGATAAATGTTTAGCAAATCCTGTTTTCATGTTTTGCAACAGAGTAGTTCAGACAATTCTCTTAACATGCCACGAGCTGACCAGCATGCTAATGCCATCCCTCCCAGTAATATATGTGCTAGGTCACACATGTGCTGACATCTTCCCTTTATATTCTTACATTATTGAGATTATGTATTCCAGATATAAGTCCTTTGTCAAACATATATGTCATTTACATCTTTGTGAAGTCTCTCATTGAATTTTTTTTTTACTGTGGATTAAATCTAAGGCCTCTCACATGCTCAGCAAATATTCTACAATTGAGCAGTATTTCAAACTCTATTTATTTATTTATTTATTTATTTATTTATTTATTTATTTATTTAT
>CABHPH010149719.1:16490-56184 GCA_902168325.1 Peromyscus nudipes
TATTTATTTATTTATTTATTTATTTATTTATTTATTTATTTATTTATTTATTTATTTATTGAGACAGAGTCTCATGAACTTGCCCAAACGAGATGAGTAGCATTTCAAACTCTATTTATTGATTTATTTATTGAGGCAGAATGTCATGAACTTGCCCAAACAAGATTTGATCCTATGATTTTTTAAGCCTCAGATTCCACAGCAGGTAGCTGGAATTACAGGCCTACACCAACAGGACAGAATTTAATTTTTCAAATATATGTTTTGTTAAGAGTATTTTGTTAAGATGATTGCTAAATCATGCTTAATAATCTTTGCTATAATTAATGACTTTTTATTGAAAAGAGTTTTTTTCCCACTTAGAATATCCTAATTATAGTTTCCTCTCCCTTGACTTCTCCCCGTTCCTCCCCACCTCCTCTCCCATCTGGATCCACCTCTTTTCTGTCTCATTAGAAAACAAACAAGCTTCTCAGAGATAATAATAAAATATAATAATAAAAAACAAAAACTAACATTAGAGCAGGACAAAACAAACAAACAGAAGGAAAAGAGCCCAAGAAAAGGCACAAGAAAAAGACAGAGCTGCAGAGACTCACTCTTCGATGCACTCAGGAATCCCATTATCAAAGGTAAACCAGAAGCCATAACATATACACAAAAGACTGGTAGGGCAAAAGAGGGAATGAAAATATATAAAAGTTAAAAAATAAAATAAAAAATAAGATAGAATTCTTAAAAAAGGAAAAGACAATATGAGACAAGAACCTGCAAAGATGCCACTGAGTTTATTTTCTGTTGGCCATCTACTGCTGGGCATACACCCTGCCCTTAGAGAGTAGTTTGCTTCCCCAATGAAACTCTTTGTTGGAATAAACTAAATTTTAACTTGTTAGTGACTATCAATTGGAAATAGGTTCTAGGTTAAGATATTCGCCAACATGTGTCCACTGGTCTTTTCAGCTGATTCAGACCCCTGCAGGCCCTGTGCTGATAACTCAGTATCTCTGAATTCATATTTGCCTCCCTGTTTCCTTGATGTCTTCCATCCCATCTGGCTCTTATACTATTTCTGTCTCCTTTTCTGAGGGGTTCCCTGAGCCCTGAGGTGAGAGAATTGGTGAAGACATCCCATGTAGAGCTGAGTGTTTCAAGGTCTCTTACTCTCTGCATAATGACAGGCTCTGGGTCTCTATATTTGTTCCCATCTTTTGCAGTAGGAAGATTCTCTGATGGTGCCTGAGCAAGGCACTGATTTATAAGTATGGCAAAATGTCATTAGGAGTCATTTTATTAATTTTTTAGAACAGTAGTATTTGGTTTTATCCTAGGAATCTAGGCTTTCTAGACTCAGACTTCTGGTTACCCAAGCAGTATCAAGTATGAGTTCTATCCTATGGAGTGGACCTTAAGTCAAATAAGATATTGGTTGGTTGCTCCTACAAGATTTGTGCCACCATTGCCCTCACATATCTTGCAGGAAGCAGTGTAGATCAAAGGTTTTATGGCTTGATGGGTGTTTATGTTTCTCCTTTAGTAATTTGCAGAATACCTTCTTGAATCAAAGATGCTAGCCTGTAGAGGTGAGGTTCAATGTAGGCACCAGTTCAAATCAATCCCAGTATTGGAAACTTCATTTGGTAACAAGAGATGGCCAGTTGGGGATCTATTTCATTATTTTGCAATTTCATTTAGCTCTCTTTAATATATGTATAAAATTTGAAGCTTCTACTGTATTCTATTTCCATACTGCCCCTCAAATGACCCTTAAGTTTAGCTGCCTCTCCCTATATTCCCTTCCTCGTGCCCCTGGGGAGATATATTTGACCCTCTGTAGTAACTTACTTTATTCCTAACCTCTGTGGTGCCCCATATTGTAGCTTGGCTATCATTGCCTTAACACCTAATATCTAGATATAAACGAATGCATACCATATTTGACTTTCAGGTTCTGGATTACCTCACTCAGGATTTTATGTGAGGTAATCTTTTTAACTGTGAATATCATGATTTTATTTTTTAGTGGCTGAGTAATACTCCATCGTATAAATAAACATATTTTCTATATCCATTCATTTGTTGAGTTTTTTACTAATCTCTGCCTATTATGAACAGAGTGATAATGAACATGGTTGAGCAAGTGTCTCTGTGGATATATGTCCAAGAATGGTATAGTAGGATCTTGAGGCAGATCTATTTCCAACCTTCCTGAGGACTGCACACTGATTTCCATAGTGGCTATACAAGTGTGCATTCCATTCAACAACAGATGAATGTTCTCCTCACTCTACATCCTTGCCAACATGAACTGCCATATGTTTTATTGGTAATAAACATTCTGATGGGTATAAAATGGAATCTCAAAGTAGTTTTGATTCACATTCCTTCATGGCTAAAAATATTGAACATTTCTTTGTCTCTCAGCCTTTTGAGTTTTCTTTTTTGGGAATTCTATATTTAGTTCTATACCCCAATTTAATTGGGATATTTGTTGGCTTGATATCTAGTTTTTTTAAATTTTAGTTCTTTATGTATTTTAGATGATTAGCCCTCTAACAGATGGGTAATTGTTAAAAAAATCTTTGTCTATACTGTAGGCTCCTGATCTGTCTGAGTTATGCTGTCCTTTGCCATGCAGAAGCTTCTCAGTTTCATGAGTCCCATTTATTATTTATTTATCCTGGTGCCTGTGCTATGTTCTATTCAGAAAGTCTTTTCCCATGTCAATGAGTTAAATGCTATTTCCTATTTTCTCTTATCTCTGGTTCAGTTTATAGGGCTTTAGTTTGAAGTCTTTGATCCATTTGGACTTAAGTTTTGTGAAGGTTGGTAAGTATGGATCAATTTGGATTATTCTACATGCAGTCCAGTTTGAGTACCATCATTTGTTGAAGATGTTGTCTTTTTTTTCTAGTGTTTATTTCAGGCTACTTTATGAAAAATCATGTGTCTATAGGTGTATGGATTTATGTCTGTTATTCAAGTTGATTCCACTGATCAACATGTCTGTTTTTTAGCCAATATCATGCTGTTTTTATTACTATAATTATGTAATACAACTTGAAATCAGGCATGATGATACCTCAATCAATTCTTTTATTATTCAGGATTCTTTTAACTGTCTTTATTTTTTGTGTGTGCTTACATATGAAGCAAAAATTTTCCTTTCAAGATCTGTGAAGAATTGTGTTGGAATTTTGATGGAGATTGCATTGAATCTGTAGATCGCTTATGGTAGAATGGCCATTTTTACTATGTCAATACTACTGATCCATGAGCATGGTAGATCTATCTTCTGATATCTATTTTATTTCTTTCTTCAATGACTTGAAGTTAATGTCATAAAAATATTTCACTTGCTTGCTTAGAGTTACCCCAGGATATTTATATGACTTGAGACTATTGTGAAAGGTGTTGTTCCCTGATTTCTTCCTCAGACCATTTGTCATTTATATATAGGAAGGCTATTCATTTTTGTGAGTTAATTTTGCATCCCAGTACTTTACTAAAAGTACCTGCTGGCAGAATTTCCAAGTGGAGTTTTTAGAATTACCTGTGGATACTACAATTATCATCTGTAAATAATGATACTTCTTCCTTTCTAGTTTGTATACCCTTGATCTTCTTCAATTGTCCCATTGCTCCAGCTCAGACTTCAAATTCAATATTGGATTGTTTCTGATTTTAGTGGATTTTTTTTTAGTTTCTCTCCTTTTAAGTTGATGTTGGTGATGGGTTTACAGTAAATTGTCTTTTTATCTTTAGGTATATCCCTTATATCATTAATCTCTCCAGGACTTTTATCATGAAGGCGTGTTAGATTTTGTCAGAGGTCTTTTCTGAATGTAATGAGATGATCATGTAGGTTTTTTCATCTTTCAGATTGTTTATATGGTTATTTATTAATTTACATATTTTGACATTATTTACATTTATTTATTTACGTGTGTTGAACCATCCCTAGATATCTTGGATGAAGCCTACTTGATCATGGTGGATGATCCTTTTGCTGTGTTCTTGGATTCAATTTGCAAGTATTTTACTGTGTGGGGTATACATGGACTGCAAAGAGGGTGCCGAAAGAAATTTAGATAGAGCTTAACTTTAAGCTGTTTGTGCAGAGAGTGGATACATATGGTACCAGAGGAAGTTAGTTTAAGCTGTTTTTACAGAGAATAGATACAAAGGAAGGCTAAAAGGAAGTTAGCTTGAGTTGTTTGTATGGAGATTAAAGACAAATAATGTGAAAGAAAGTTAGCTCAAGTTATTTATGCTAAAAACAGGAGATGATGTCAGGGCATAAACAACTTGTAAATAAGGTGATCTTTAAAATGATTGGTTGGTTCCTTCACCCCCTCCTAGGGTTCTGAGGTTTTCTGGTATAAAAGAGGCTTACTGCCTAACAATAACGAGTTCTTGCTTGACTTGACTCCCCGCTGCTTCTGACTATCTCTGGGTAAGAGGAAGGCTGGGGAACTGGGGAGGGGTGCGCACTTACCTTTCCTCGGTTCCAGGCCACCACTTCACAGGTGACCTAAGTTCCCAGTGGGGCAGGTCCCCACATTACTGAGCATTTTTGAATATATGTTCATAAGTGAAACTGGTATGCAATTCTTTCTTTGCTGGTCTTTATGTAGTTTGGGTATCTGGATAACTGTGACTTCATAAAAAGAATTGGGCTATGTTCCTTCTATTTTTCTTTTATGGAATAATCTGAGAAGTATTGGTGTTAGTTCTTCTTTGAAAGTCTGGAAGAATTATGTAGCAAAACCATCTGGACCTGGGCTTTCTTTGGTTGGTAAACTTTTAATGACTGCTACTATTTCACTAGGTTTTATAGGTCTATTTATATTGTTTATCTGATCTTGACTTAACTTTGATAAGTGGTACCTATGGAGAAAATTATCTATTCCTTTTAGATTTTCCAGTTTGGTGGAACACAGGTTTTTAAACTATGTCCTTATGTTTTTCTGGATTTCCTCAGTGTCTCTTGTCATGTCTCACCTTTTGTTTCTGATTTTGTCAATTTGGGTATTCTCTTTTTCTGTTTTAGTTAGTACTGATAAGTGTTTATCTTGTTGATTTTCTCAAAGAGCCAACTCTTAGTTTCATTAATTCTTTGTATTCTTTTTGTTTCTATTTTATTGATTTCAGCCCTCAGTTTAATTATTTCTTGCTATCCTCTTGGGTATGCTCACTTCTATTTTTCCAAAGCTTTCAGGTGTGCTGTTAAGTTGCTAGTATGAGATTTCTCTATTTTTTTAATAGAGACACTTAGTACTATAACCTTTCCTCTTAGCACTGCTTTCATTGTGTCCCATAAGTTTGGGTATGCTGAATATTTTACTGAATTGTAGAAAGTCTTTAGTTTCTTTCTTTACTCCTCTCTTGATTCATTTTTCATTCACTAGAGAGTTGTTCTGTAGCACAAATCCTAATTGGTGTTAATAATAAAAACCAGGAATCAGATATTGGGGTAAACGCTGAAAGATCAGAGAAGCAAAGCAGCCAGCCACTAGAGAATGAATCAGCCTTAAAGGAAGCTGAGCTCCTGTCTTCTCCTGCCTTATATTCCCCGCTCCACCCAGTCATAATTACTTCCTGTCTCTACCTTCCTAGTGCTGGGATTAAAGGCTTGAGATCCCAAGTGCTGGGAACAAAGGTGTATGCCACCACTGCTTGGTTCTGTTTCTCCTTTAGACTGGATCAGTCTTGTGCAGCCCAGGGTTGTTTTGAACTCCTGATCTTCCTGCTTCTGCCTCCTAAGTGCTGGGATTAAAGGTGTGTGCCACCACTGCCTGGCCTTAATGGCTATCTAGTGGCTAGCTCCGCACTCTGATCTCCAGGCAAGCTTTAATTGTGAGAACACAAACAAAAAATCACCACATTGTTCAGTTTCTATGATTTTGTAGGCTTCCTTTTGTTTCTGTTGCTGTTGATACCCAGTTTTAATCTGTGGTGGTCTCATGGGATGCATAGAGTTATTTCATCTGTCTTGTATCTATTGAGAGTTGTTTTCTGTCTTAGTATGTTGTCAGTCTTGGAGAAAATACCATGAATTTCTGAGAAAGTATAATCTTTTGTGTTTGGGTGAAATGTTCTGCAAATATCTGTTAGGCCCATTTGTTTTATAACATCTGTTAGCTCCAGTATTTCGCTGTTTAGTTTTTGTCTGGATGACCTGACATGGGTGAGAGTGGGTATACTGATGTCTTCTAGTATCAGTGTGTGAGGGTCAATATGTGATCTAAGCTGTAGTAGTGTTTCTTTCACAAACTTGAATGACCTTGCTTTCTGTGCAAAGATACTAGGAACTGCAATTTTTTCTTGAAGAATTTTTCCTTTGGTGAGCATTTAGTGTCCTTCCCAATCTCTTTTGATTAGTTTTGGTTTGAAGTCTATTTTGTCAAATATTAAAATGACTATGATGTAAGACAAATTACTAACTGGTCTTATTAATAAAAAACCTGGAGCCAAATATTGGGGTAAAAACTGAGAAATCAGAGGAATAGGACAAGCCACAGCCAACCTCATCTTACCAACTCCTCAGCCTCCAGAGAGAGTTACTTCCTGTATACTCATGCCTATATACCTTTGTGTGTCCTACCATCTTACTTCCTCTCTCCACCCAGCTACATTACTTCCTCTTTCTGCTCAGCTCTATCACTTCCTCTTTCCACCCAGCTCTATCACTTCCTATCTGTACATACAGACCTCCAGACCTCTATGGTTAACTAACGCTGGGATTAAAGACATATGCCACCATCCCTGGCTCTGTTCTCAGTGTGGCCTTGAACTCACAGAGATCTGGATGAATCTCTGACTCCCGAATGCAAGGATTAAAGGTATGTGCTACCACTGGCTGACCTCTATGTTTAATATAGTGGCTGGCTTTTTCCTCTGATTCCCAGATAAGCTTTATTGGGATGCACAAATAAAATATCACAAATAAAATATCCCCTTTTTTGTCTGAAATTAAAAAAGTATAACTAATATAAGAAAAACTTTACACAATAAGTATAATAACTATATATACAATATATATAGTCAATAAATATATCAACAATGTCTAGTCCATTTGCATTTGGCAAATTCAGAAAAAAAATATTCCATTATCTAGCCTACCTTTGTGAATCCAAAGGATTGTATCTAATTTACCTTCTATCCTAATTTGCATTACCAAAACTATCTTTTGATGTTTTTCAAAGTTATACACTTTATACCTCTCTAGTGAGTTTCTTTTCTGAATTTGTTAACAAGAAAAATTATAACTATCTAATCTTCAACTCCCTCAGAGAACCAAGAAGGAAATAATATTTCCTAGTTAAACAGGAAGTGCAAACAAGTGACTTCTAAAAAATGTGAGTTATGAAAAACAGATATTAAAATGGCTACACCAGCTTACTTCTTAGGTCCACTTGTTTGGAATATATTTTTTTATCCTTTCACCATAAGGTAATGGCTATCCTTGCTTTTGAGGTGTGTTTCTTTTATGCAATAGAAGGATGGATCCTGCTTTGCATCCATCCTGTTAATATTTAATATTTTAATTGGAAAATTGGGAACATTGATATGGAGAGATATCAATGAGCAGTTTTTGTTCATTCATATTGTTTGGTGGTTGTTTTGTTGTTGTGCTGGTGGTAGTGTGTGTGTGTGTGTGTGTGTGTGTGTGTGTGTGTGTATCTTCTTTAGATTTGCTGGTCTGAGATCATTTAGTCATTGAGTTTTCCTGGGTGTGGTTAACATTTGTAGATTGGAGTTTTCCTTCTAGGGTAGAATTTGTAGAAAGATTTTGAATTAATTTTTTTTTATCATGGAATCTCTTATTTTCTCCATATATTGTGATTGAAATTTTTGCTGAGTATCCTACGGGTGAGCCACTGAAATTCCATTTAAAATGTGTTTCTCAATATTTGGAGCTTACACTTAGGAATGAGGATGGACTGGGTGTGAGATGTTGAGAAGTCATGGAAATGAGGAAAAGCAGGTGTCTCACCAGGATCTTCTTAGTCTCCTGAGAATTGAGGCAATTAGTGGGTAGAGGTCACTCCAGGTAGTAGGTGAGGAGGGACTACAACAGGTAGCCTGCTACATCACTAGAGATGAGATTGGGGAAGTGGATTTAAAGGAGAGGAGGGGTAGGTGCAATTCAGCAGTTAGTCTGCCTGCTTCTCTGACTGGAGTGGCATGCAGGTTCTTAGAGAATGCCTGCTGAAGTTGGGGAATGGGATAAATTGATGAGTGTGGGCAAGGAAGTCTAGAAGGCAAGCTCTATATGTTCCACTAGAGATGGGGTCAGAGGGAAGGAAATGATGCAGCAGGTGGTAAGCTACAGATCTGGGCATGAGATGGGGGACTGGATTTGGAGGAGTGCAGTAAGAGGCGAAGATCTGCAGTTAGCCTATGTGCTTTCCCTTGGCCAAAAATGTAATTTAAGACTTTTAAGAAATCTTTGAGTGTACTCAGTTCATGAAGATATTCTGATATGCTTTACCCTTTGACCTTAAAGTCTAACTATTAGTTTAATGTCTGTGACTGCATATAAATTATTTTTTCAGTCTGAGTTAGGTACAGATCAAGGTGCAAGTTCACTGAGTTGTACCAACACCAGGAGGGGTTTGAATTTTTCACTTTGTTTACTTGCTACTGACATAAAAATCAAAGGTATAAATTTCATTCTTCTGAATTTATTATTTTCACTAATAATAACCCATCTTTAGGACAATTACTGACTTAATTATATTTTTATTATAACTATGGATCAAATAATGAAAGTGTCTCAACTTTATTTTTCTTTTTAAATTCTCATTGGCTATTATATTTCATTTGAATTTCCATAAAACTAAAATGATCTTGTTGACTTCTATGCAGAATTTTAGATTTAATAATTATTTTAAATCTATGGTATACATTCTTTTTATAGTATCATTTTCTGTACTGCTATTATTTAATTATTTTCAACATTTTTGTATTTTCCTTTAAGTCTTTGAAGTGATTTGAAATGGAAGTCTTTATGCTAGTGGATTTTGATATTTTCATTTATTGGACTTACTTCCAACTTCTTTGAAAAAGAGTCATAGAAATGGTGTTGTGACCCCCACAGGGCACCATATCAGGGGACAGTAGTCCTAAGATGACACTGACCTTGATGACATGATACATGTCATCACTGCTATTTATTTCTACTGTAAATTTATGATCAGTTTTCCTGTGGTAAGGAAATATTCCAAGTGAGATACTTTCCGACTTTTCAGTTACTATGGTCCTTCAATCTTTTCCCACTGATTCTAGCACCCATCAGCACATCATGTACGTACTGATCACCATTGCAGTATCTGGCTAATGATGAGCTCATTTTTATTCCTTATTAGTATATTTATGAGTTGTAATTCCACCCTAAATAGGAGTTGCCACTACTTATATTAATTTATTAATTTTATTTATATTACTATAAAATAATGAGTATTTATTTTGTATTTTGTGGCTATTAGAAATGTAAGTATTTTGTTACTTAAAGCTTTGCCTTTAGTATCTCTTTCAGGTTAACTCAGAGCCTTTCAACAACCTCCACTTATATTTTTGAAAGCATTAATTTGACTGATTCCACAGAAATCTTGGTTATTTATATATATTTTTTTGTAGAGGAGTAGGGCTAAGAAAGCAAGACCCAGGCATTAAATATGATAATTATTACCAAGGAGTCATCTGTAGGACTTCTCAGTGTGTAGGGATAAAACATATTGATATTTCAGCTTGTGCATACACACACCTATTTTTTTATGTGTGTGTCAGCATAGACATATCATGAGTGTTCAATGATACCTCAGATTTAAATTCAATATCAGGAAGTTCAGTTTTGTCTTCATTTTCCCTTTATGTGTAACTTCTTTCTCCAACAGTAGGAAAACAGATATTATCTATAACACAATTGCAAATGTTCAAATATAACATACACAAGCTAAGTTTCAGAATGTATTACTAATACTTCCAAGTATAAGAAAATTACTTTTACAGACTGTATATACTATTTGTTCATAATTTATTTCATATTTATCTTTACAGTGTCTAGTCATCTGTTTCCCCAAGATATTTAGATTACTTTTTCTATTATCTTTAATATTAATTGTTCTATTTTACTAAACGGTATTTCATTTGTTAGTGTTTGTGTATCATGTCAGATATGTTAGAAATTTTGATCATTGTTAACTGTTCATTTGTGAATTGCTATATTGAATAATCAAATTATTTTATTTATTAATTTCTAAACAGGCATCTTCAAACATACAGTGATAACCTTATAGGAACCATAATGTGTTCTCAAAATATGTATCCTAATAATTAAATAAAAAATTTATTAAAAATGTCTTTCTTTTAGTCAAAATTTGCTCACTTGTACGTGTGTGTGGGTGGGTGGTGGGTAAGGGGTGTGTGTGTGGGTGTAATCTGAGTGCATCATATTTATTCTTATTGTCTACAGAGTCATATGCAGAGTTCAAATATTTAAAATTTGTGTTTATACAGAAGCACATGGGTGCCATGGTGTATGTGGAGTTCAGAGGACGACTTGTGTGGGTCAGTTTTCCTCCTTTTAACACATGGACTCTAAGGACTGAACTCAGGTCATCAGGCTTGGCAGCAAGTGCCTTTACCAAATAAACTGTTTAATGTTCTGCATTAGAATGTTTCATATTATTACTTTTACCAATGTTTATCCTGATCTTATTAACTTGATGTAGTTCTTGAAAGAACAGAATTTAATGCCTCCAAATGACCATTAAAACCAGCAAACACCACTATTTCTTGTGATATTAATGATAGGCCCTTTATTATTTTGGGGTTTTTTATTATTGTTATTGTTATTATTGTTCCAAGTAACTGAGAAACTCATATAGCATTGCTGAGGATAAGACTTCTTCCTATTAAGTAGAAAATGTTGACAACCTGCTGTGTGAACAATAGAGAAACTACCCTTATTCTCAGCACAAACACTTCATCACTAGGGGTGCATCCTTACAAAAAATATTCTTTGAAATGTATCTGTAAAATAGTCTGTTTCTGTTCACTGACATGAAAAGTTTAGAGCTTTGAGGAAAAAATATGCTAATTGACAAGAAAAATGGACATAAAATTCAAAAAATATACAACACATATCTTTACCAAATAGTTGGTACCTAAAGGTTCTACATTAGGACAAATGCAAAAAGTTATTATTGTAACAGGACATCTTGCCCTATTTAATTTCAGCAAAGGAAGCCTCTACGCACTGTTTTGTAGAGAAGAGTAAAGAGTCTCAAGTCAGATCAAAGGCAAGCTTTGATTATTGAGAAAGGGAGAAGGTTGCATGCTAGTTTTTAGCTATCTATACTCTCAAAATATAATGTCCTATTTGAATTTTTTGATTCATGAATATCAAAAATATTGCATAGCAAAATAGAATTTTATTAGCTTAAGTATATGAAAATATCCTTTAAGGATGTAGATCTGTGGAACCAGAGATACTGTCTCTTTCAAAGCATGTCTTCTTTGCATTCTGTAGTAATTCTTGGTGTAATAAAAGCAGTGACTTAAATTCTCATCTAATCATATATATGAATGAAAACTCATTTCAATATAACTCAAAAATGTGGAAGTTATGATTTTATATTTATCTTCTTGACTTGGGTGTTACTAATAATGAGACACAGTCTTGATCTATTAATTTAGGGTAAATCTTATACATATGAATTTGTGGATTAACAAGCAACAAATATTATAGGAATTTTTTAATTATTATTTTTCATGTGTATGAGTGTTTGCCTGCATATTTGTATGTGTACCACGCGCATGCCAAGGAGTACAGGAGAGAAAGTGGACTCCTCCTGGAACTGGAGTTACACACAATTTTGAACTGCTATGTGGGCACTGGCAACTTTACTCAGGTTCTCTGGGTGAAGAGCCAATACTCTTAACTCCTGAACCATTCTCCTTCCCTAAATACTGTAGGGATATATGGTATATACTAAAAGTAATGAGTTCATATTTTCTTTAAATTTTATTTTAATTGTGTGTGTGTTTGTTTGTTTGTTTGCTTGTTTGTTTGTTTTTTGGTGTGTATACATGTGAGTGCAAATGACTCTAGAGTCCAGAAGAGGACACTGGATCACCTGGAACTAAAGTTACAGGCAGCTGTGAGCTGCCTAATGTAGGTGCCTAATATAGGTCCCCTGCAAGAAGAATATTAGTTCTTTTTCTTGTAAGTCATTTATTATTGAAAATTCATGTAATAAGTCTGATCACATTTTACCCTCCCCCATTTCCTCTCAGAACCTTCCTGCTTTCCAACCCATATAACTTCATGCTTTCCCTCTCTTTCTTTAGAAAACAGACAAATAACAAAAGCAAATGAACTAATATTAAAACAGTAAAAAAGCCCAAGAAGTGCACATATACACACAAAGAAAACCTCATAAATTCAGAAACCCTAATATACAAGTGTAAGATTAAAAAATGCACAAGTAAAACAACATGAAACAAAAAATAATCTACAAAAATACCATGAGTTCATTTTGTGTTGGCCATCTACTTCTGGGCATGGGACCTGCCTTTAAGTATTGTTTACATACCTAGTGAGACTACATTAGAGTAAAATGATTTACTTTTCAAGTGGTTGTTAATCAAAGATAGCTTCATGATTAGGGATGGGAGCAGGAATCCTCTTTACTTTCTCACCACTTGGACCCTCTCTAGCTGGAACCTGTGCAGGCCCTTGCATGCTGCTGCAGTCTCTGTGGGTTCATGTGTGCATCAGTCCTGTTGAATCTGGAAGACACTGTTTCCTTGGAGCCATCCATCCCCTCTGGCTCTTAGAATCTTTCTGCCTCTTCTTCATAGCTCTCTAAGCCCTGAAGGAGGGAGTTTGATGAAAACATTCCATTTAGTACTGAGTGTTCCAAAGTCTCTCACTTTCTCTACAATGTCCAGTTGAAAGTCTCTGTATTTGTTCCTATTTACTGCAGGAGGAATCTTCTCTGGTGATGGCTGAGCAAGACGATGATCTATGGGTAGAGTAGAATGTCATTAGGAGTCACTTTGTTGCTATGCTCCTTTAGCAGAGCAGTAGTATTTTGATTAATTTTCCCTTCAGTCCCTGGACTACCTAGCCTCAGGTTCTTGGCCACACACTAGGCATGGGGTCTATCTTATGGAGTGGGCATTAAATCCAATCAAATATGGTTGGTTACTACCACAAATTTTGTGCCACTATTGTACCAGCATATCAGGCCACCATTGTAGATCACAAGGTTTGTAGCTAGGTTGGTGGTTATCTTTCTTTCCTGGTAGCATGCAGAGTACCTTCTAGTACCGTGAACACAAGTCAGTATGAGTGAAGGCTCTAGTCAGTCACAAGCTTGACTTCTACATGTTTAATAAGATATGCAAGTGTTGTCTTCAGCAATAGGGTCTTACTGTCAGTTTGTGGAGAGCAACCAATGGACTTGGCAATAGCCTGAGTTGTTTTGGGATTTCCATGGATGCCTTTAGCCAACAACTCAATTAATTATATGTAACCCATTTCCAGTACTGGATGTTTTATTTGGTGGTGAATGTTGTCTGGCTGGGATACTGTTCATCCCATTTAATGACTCTATTTAGTTTTATTCATATATATATATATACACACATATATACATATATACATATATATATACCTACACATTCATACATATGCACACATGCACATATATATGTATATACATATACACATATACATGCTGTGGGATGGTCTATATGTCAAATTGCTCTGATTGATCAATAAATAAAACACTGATTGGCCAGTGGCCAGGCAGGAAGTATAGGCGGGACTAACAGAGAGGAAAATTCTGTGAAGTGGAAGGCTGACTGAGGGAGACACTGCCAGCCGCCACCATGACAAGCAGCATGTGAAGACGCGGGTAAGCCACGGGCCACATGGCATGGTATAGATTTATAGAAATGGATTAATTTAAGATATAAGAACAGTCAGTAAGAAGCCTGCCACGGCCTTACAGTTTATAAGTAATATAAGTCTCTGTGTTTACTTGGTTGGGTCTGAGCGGCTGTGGGACTAGCGGGTGAGAGAGATTTGTCCTGACCTTGGACCAGGCAGGACTGGAGGAAACTCTAGCTACACATACATATATATTAAGATTCTACAGTAGTAGCTGTCAGTATGATTCCTCAAAAGACATTTAGTGCTAGTTGTCCCTCCTTGTATTCATCCCTCTTACCCTTTTTTCTCTTCCTCCCCATTTAATCCTACTGTTCTTGTCTAACCTGTGTCTCTCCATAACTATTTTATTTCCCCTTCCTTAAGAGATCCTCTCCACTTCCCAATCATTTACTTTATGCCTAACCTCTGTGGCTAAATGGATTGTAACATAACCATTGAAGGCTTAAAGCTAAAATGCACATATAAGAGAATACATATCATATGGTCTTTTTAGGTCTGGGTTACCTCATTCAGGATGATTTTTCTAGCCCCACCCATTTACCTGCTAATTTCATGATCACCTCTTTTTAAATAGCTGAATAATATTCCACTGTGTAAATGTACCACATTTTCTTTATCCATTCATCTGTTGATGTACACCTAGACTGTTCCTAATTTCTGCCTATTGTGAGTAGAGCAGCAATGAACATGAATGAGCAAGAATCTCCATAGAAGGATGTGGAGTCCTTTGGGTATATTCCCATGAGAGAGTCTTGAAGTACATTTTTTTCTAGCTTCCTGAGGAACTGCCACATTGACTTCCATGATAATTATATAAGTTTACACTCTTCACCAGCAATAGAGGAGTGCTCCTTTACTCCAGAATCTTTGCCAGCATGCACTGTCATCTGTTTCATTGATCTTGGCCATTCTGACACATGTGGGATAAAATCTCAAAGTAGTTTTGTTTGCATTTCCCTGATGTATGACTAGGGATGTTGAACATTTAAGTGTTTCCCAGCCATTAGATCTGTACCCCATTTTTAAATTGAATTTCCTTGATGTCCAGATTATTTTAGTTGTTTGTATATTTTATATATGAACCCCTCCTGGATGTGTAATTGGTAGAGACCTTTGCCCTTTTGTGGCTTTGTCTGAATTAATGTGGCCTTTGTCATATAGCATTTCAGTTGCATGAGTTTTCGCTTAGTAATTGTTGTTCTTGAGCATTTCTATCTTTAAATATAAGTATAATTTTTATTCTTGAGACATATTAATTTATTTTATTTTCTTTCTTTCTTTTGAGACATGGTTTCTCTGTGTAGCTTTGGTGCCTGTCCTGGATCTCGCTCTGTAGACCAGGCTGGCCTCGAACTCACAAAGATCCACCTGGCTCTGCCTCCCGAGTGCTGGGATTAAAGGCATGCACCACCACCGCCTGGCTGACATATTAATTTCTTATGTGTTTTCAGCATTAACTTTCTGTCAGATGTATAGTTCGTGGCTATTTACTCTCATTCTATATGTTGTATCTTTCTACAGGTGCTTGGTTTTTTTTGCTTTGTATAGAATTGATAGTGTATTAAATCTCTTTTCTCTGATTTTATTAATTTTCTAACTATACTTTGGGGTCATTTACAAAAAATCTTTTCCAAAAATGATGCCAATAGTCTTTACTCTTATATTTTATTTCTTTAGATTTACAGCATATCTTATATTTAAATGTTCAATATATTTTGAATTGATTTTTACATATTAGATGATGTGTGGGCCAAATTTCATTCTTCTGCATGTGAAATATCTGGGTTCTCCAGCATCATGTATTGGTGAGGGGTTTATCTCTCCATTATGTGTTCCTAGCACATGTGTTGAAGATTAATTCATTGAAAGCACAAATTCATTTCTAGTCTTTCTACTTTGGTATGCTTATATGTTTGATTTTGTACCAGGAACATGGTGTTTTTGATTACTGTAATTGTGTTTTAGTTTTTGAGATCAGATAGTGTGATATCTTCAGATTTATTCCACTTAAGATTACTTTGACTATTCAAGGCATTTGGGGGCATGTATTTATTATTCATTCATTCATTATTCATTTATTTATTTGTTCCTTTATTTAGCATGTGTGCGTGCATTATGGTTCATCTATGTAGGGTAGACAATTGCTTATGGGAAGCAGTGCTCTCCTTCCACCATGCAGGTTCTACAGCCTGAACTCAGGATCATCAAGCCTGGAGGCAAATGTTTTTACTCACTGTAATATCTATAGCAATGTCTTTAAAGCCCAAGTAACACATGGGCAAAGGACTCGTAAAGATATTTATCAAAAGAAAACATGAATGCATAGCAAGTTCATGAAAACAGTTCTCAACATTAGCATTCATCAGGAAAATATAAATGGAAACTGCAATGAAATATTGCTTATAGCACACAGGTTAGTATTAAAGAAAAGAAATAACAAGAATTGGTTGATGATGTACAGAAGAAGGAATCTTTAAACAGTATGGGTATCAATATGAAGTTATATAGCCATCATGGACAGTACTGAAAGAAAATTGAAAATGGAACCACCCTGTGATCCATCAGATATACTGAAAATATACCCAAAGAACCTGGCATAAGTATGCTGATGAGATACAAACATGTACTGTTTTTCATAGCAACAACTGGTCAAAATGCAAAGAACAACTGACAGGGAGGTACCCAGCCCCAACTGATGTATGTACAACTCAAATCCTCCATCTAAGGTTCAGAAAATGTCACACAATTTGCAGCAAGACTGTAAGAGCCAGAGGATGAAAAAGCCTATTGTGAGATTGTGTCTTTTATATATGATAAGGAAGCTGCACCCATAAAATCTCAACAATATGGCTGACTAAACAAGCCCTAAACAATGATGATATAATTGGACATACTGATGACTACCTTTAGATGAAGAGCTATGGGATGACCCCTTAAATGATTATTTAACACCAAGTGGTCAGCCCTCAAAACATATACATATGAGCAACAATAAACAGGATTAACACCAACAGCTTATATTTATCACTTATATGCATATATGTAACAATAAGAACTAAAGAAAAAGAGGCCATGAATTTGAGAAAACCCAAGGCTGGAGGACATAGTGGTTGGAGGAGGGAGAAGTAGGGTGGGAATGATGCAAATACAATATTCATTTATGAAATTATCAAAAAATATAATATTTTAAAATAATATTCATAACAGCAAAGTTATGAAATAAAACTAAATGTCCACCAACAAATGAGTAGATAATAATAAAAATGTGTTATATACACACAGTGGAAGACTACTCTCCATTAAAACAAGAAAATCTTGCTACCTGTTTCATGAATGAAGTTGAAGAACATTATGGTAAGTGAAGTAAGCCAAATATAGAAAGACAAATTCTAAGTGCTCAATCTAAAAAAAAAGTGAATTTATAGAAACTAAGAATAAAATGGTAGTTACTAGGTACTACATGGACCAGGGAGGAATCTTGAGGAGTTGAGAGGTTGGTCAAAAGATATGAAATATATATCTTAGTGTTGATCACCTTGTAAAAATAAATATCTACAACCCCATCTACTCATAAAGCTGAGAAAGGAATATTTGAAGTCAAAGTCTACCTGGGAACTTACTGAGGGACTGCCTCAGAGTAAAAGGCAAAAGAAGAGGACTGTGGGTACATTTCAATAGTAAAGTGCATGCCTAAACATGCATAAGACTCTAGGTTCAATCTCCAGTATATATAACCAGTATATAACCCCCACTTTCATGTATATCAGTGTACTCTACTTCTAAACAAACATTTATTGGCATAAAAACCTTAGCAAATTATCTGATATTTTACACATGTCAGTTTTAACTTTTAGACAAGCTAATAACACATATGTGCTTTTCATTTTGTTAATTTAATATTCATATCTGCATTCATGTGTCGTTTTGTCATCAGGAACTTGTGTGAATATGTAACACAGTAGCTCCAAATGTAGCCCAAATAATTTTTCATAGACATGATAAATTTAAATTAATTACCCTCTCTCAGGGTGTTTTCATACACACTCCTCAGCAGCCACATATACCTATATACAAGATAAATATCTTTGAAAAGTTTTCACTTCAACTGAGCTAAAATAAAACAAATCAAACATTGATACCTGTAACAAAAGCTATTTCAGTTCAGGGACCCTAGAATGACTAAACTTATTGTCATCTGAGCTAATATTTCATTTCTCTAAGCCAATGACTCAGACCAAACACTTAAAGGTACATTCTTCAGCACTGTTAGACACTTAAAACTTTGTAAATAATGTATATTAGCAGAGTCGATCTTATTTTAAAATTATGTTTTGTTATTGAATAAATACTAAGCTTTTACAAGGATTCATATCACTTAGTCTGAGAATCTGGTAGAGGTTATGCAAATTTTGTTTGTATTCAAGTGCTATACATTTTTCTCCATGGAAAAGAGTTAGTGCCTTTCATCATATAAAATAAAAAGTGATTTAGTGATTGTTGTAGTTAGCTTAGCCATCCACCTGATATAGCTCAGAATCCCCTGGGAAGAGGGATCTTCAATTGAGAAGTAGTCTAGATTGGCCCATGGACATGTCTGTAGGGGATTTTCTTAATTGCTATTGGATTCTGAAAGGCCCAACCTATTGTGAGTGATGCAGTCCCAAGACAGGTGGGCCTGGGCTGCATGAGAAAAATAGCTGAGAAAGGCACTGGGGAAAAGCCAGAAAGCAGCATTCCTCTGTGGTTTCTGTTTCAAGCTCCTGCTCAGATTTCCCACAGATGATGTGTAAAGTGTAAAATGAAGTAAATCCTTGCTCCCTTTAGTTGCTTTTGGTCATGGTATTATTCATAGCAACAGGAAGTAAAGTAGAACAGAAATTGATAGCAGGAATGCTGGGCATTTCTGTGGTGGACTTGACCATGTAGGGGGAGGGAGGGAGTGGGAGAACAATGAAAGAGGTATCTTTATAGAGGAAGCCATTATGGGGTAAGGAAGAAACTTGATGCTAGGGAAATTCCCAGGGGGGGTCAAGATCATGACAGGGAAACCTACAGAGACAGATGACCTAGACATTTAAATTTTTGACAAATCTGTATCTATACTAACTTGAGTGATAAAACTATGTTTTACATGCCGTTTTATGGCTATAGCAAATGTCTGTGTACATCTCATTTTATTTTATGACTCAAAGGAAATATTGATTAGAAATAAATGTATTCTAAATCTTTTGTAGGCAATTCTTGTTTATTTTACATATAATAAGATATATATCAAGCGCAATCATTTCAAGTCAAGCTAAATATTTCTTTGCTTAAAACGGGTGTTTTACCTAAAACATATGCCTTGGCTTTGAAATATTTATGTAAAACCAGTTTTCATGATGTATAAAGCTCTATAAACTTTCTCACATGAGGCTTCTAATTTGGATTGTGTTCACCAGATTGGCAAGTTGTTATTTTTTTTCAATTGACAGTTTTTCCTCTATTTCTTTCTTTTTCATGTGAATTTTTCCCTTTTCAATTTTGTATTACACAAGGTGTTAAAGAATATTTGAAGATGTGTTACATTTGTTTATTTGTGGAACATTTGTTTAATGATGCAAAGATGTGTTGCATTCTTTTATGAAGCATTTGTTGGACTCCGTGAAGCTTTGTTACTGTGGTTGTATAAAACACATGATGGTCTAATAAAGCACTGAATGGCCAATAGCTAGGCAGGAGAAAGGATAGGTAGGGCTGGCAGGCAGAGAGAATAAATAGGAGAAATCTGGGAGAAAAGGAAGAAGTAGCAAGATCAAGGAGCATGAAAAGAAGGGGCCAGCCACATAGCCACACAGCCAGACACAGAGTAAGAGTGAAAAAGTAAGATTACAGAAGTAAGAAAAGGAAAAAGCCCAGAGTCAAAAGGTAGATAGGATAATTTAAGAAAGGCTGGCTAGAAACAAGCCAAGGTAAGGCCGGGCATTTATAATTAAGAATAAACCTCCATGTATAACTTATTTGAGAGCTGGGTGGTGGGCCCCCCAAAGAGCCAAAAGAGTAAAAGAGTAAAAACAACCAACAACATACAGGAGAAGGGTTTTTCATAGAATCTTGGTCAGTTGGCTTCAACTATAATCGACAAGTGTAAGTGTGTGTACATCTCTAGTAGAAGCAAGGACTCTTCTCACCATCTCTCCCTGCCAATGGAGTTGTTCCACAGTAAGTGTTTTTCCTTTGTAGCTCCAGATCCTCTAGGAAATTAATTACTATACCTTGTTCCAGGAGATGCTGTTTTCTGGGGACCAGGAACTCTAGCTCCTCTCTTTATGCCTTCGTCAAAGTTACTGCAACTGTTTTGAGATGGAAATCTCAAATTCGCCTCCTTATTTCCTGTGTAGTATTTAATCAATTCAACTACATATGTAATTAAACCATAGTAATAAATTTCTCTACTGTAATAATTCTGAAGTGGTTCTGTTTTCAGATTTATGCACAAATGATAAATAAATGCATATAATATTACTTCTTTTTTATTTGCAATTAATTCTGTATTGTCTCTTTGCTGTACCATACTCACACACTTGAAATTGCTCTGCCAATGCTTTTAGTAGGGTGAAAACTATCAAATGCAATGGACATATTTTAGTTCACCAGACACTTCTACTTCCTTTGACAGTAATCTTTTTTCCCTGAAACTATTTATTTCTTGTCATTTTAGTGGGATGAAATTATCTTTTTCCTTTATCATAAAGCTTTTTATGCCAAGTTTTAAAAACAGTGTTTTGTTTTTTCATTTCATGTTTATGTTCTAATCAGATAAATTTACTCTTAAGGTTTTAAAGTACCATCTAAATGCTGATAGCTCCTCAATGTATTTCTTCATCACTCAGTACAACTGTATGATCTTAAAACACACAACCATGAATTTTTCAAATAAAGATAGTTATCTTCTTCCTTGCAATTTCTTCTCCTTTTCTTGTGATAGAAGTGCCATGGCAGATTACAGCCTTTTCCTTCTTCTTGAATCAGTATGAAGACACTCAAGAAACTCTATGGAGACCTTCATCGAGAAGGACATTACTCATTGTTGCAGGCAGCAAGGAACTAAGGCCTCCTTCTAATAGCCCTGTGAATGAGTTATCTCACTCAACGTGTCAGGCCAATTGTCACACAATACTAGCTGACATCATTCTGATTGTAAAATCATCAGAAAACCCAAGCCTGAAGCATCCATGTAAGCTGACTTAGAATCCTTACCCACAGAAACTGTATGAAGTTACAAACATTGATTGTTGTTTCTAGTTGCTGCACTTGGGGCTAATGTACTATTACACCAATGTTATTACTCAGTCTCTATTACTTATTATGGCTTGATAAATTCTCTAAATATTATTGCCCATTGTCTATGGAATCTATCCTCTGATCTTCAAATACTATTATTCTATTCAAGTCCTCACCAACTCTGACTTGGATTACTGGGAAGAGTGGGGCAAGGAAGGCAAATATATTTAAAACACATTATATGAAATTCTCAAAGTGAAAAGCGATCTCTTCTTCTAGCATGGGGTTTTCAAATACATTTCTACACCTTGTTCTTAAAGTGATTTGCGTGCAATTCAAATAACCTACATTTCGCATGCTTAAAAACCTCAAAGTATTCATAGTAAGTTGAAAATAAAATACTTGCATTTCCTTCATGTAAAGACTTGGATAAGTTGTAAGTTTTTACTAACGTTTTTCTCTTCAGCTTCATTTCTTAGCACCTCTTAAAACTCACTTTGTGAAACTAAAATATTGGACTGCTTTTTTTACCTTGATAGCTAACAACATATATGTCTATACCATTTCTCTCAAGTTTCTTTTCCTTAGAAAATTGGTTTTTCTTTTCCTAACTACTGAGTTAATAGATTTTTGAGGTCCAACTCAAGAACCATTTTCTCCAGATAGAGTTCCAAAACTCCTGGGATTAGACTAATAGTATGTTGTGGCTAGGCTTATGTCAGCTTGACACAAGCTAGAGTCTTCTGAAAGGAGAGAACCTCAATTGAGAAAATGCCTCCATAAGATTGGGCTATACTTAATTAGTGATTGATTGGGGGTGCCATCCCTGGGCTGGTGGTTCTGGGTTCTATAAAAAAGTAGGCTGAGCAAGTCATGGGAGGCAAGCCAGTAAGCAACACCCTTACCTGCCCTCAACATCAGTTCCTGCCTCTGGATCCCTGCTCTGCTTGAGTTCTTGTCCTGACTTCCTTTGATGATAAACAGTCATAGGAAATGGAAAAGCAAAAACTCCTTTCTTCCCCGACTTAATTATTGGCCATGATTTTTTGTTGCAGCAGTAGAAACTCTAAGACATATTCCTTTGTTAGCCTATAGGAATGTTTACAACCCTGTATCATGGTACTTACTTTATAGTAAAATTCCTCAAACGTTTATTTCTCCAACTCTTGGATACTGAAAAACAAATTTTCATATTAGTCTTCAAAACCATGTGTTGATTGCATGACTTCACTTGTATTTTGCAAGTCTGAAAATAAAACAGACAGACTGGATACAAATGTATTTTTGTTTGTTTTATTTTGTTTTTGTTTTATTTTCTGTAGCTATTTTTTATTAAGAAATTTTTTATTCACTTTACTTGCCAATCAAAGATCACCCACTTCCTTCCTCCCACCCCTCCAGCCTTCCCCCAACCAATTACCCCTCATCCCCTCCTACAAGAAGGTAAGGCCTCCTATGGGGAGTCAGGAGTGGGGAGAAGAGAGAAGTATCAATGAGAATTGATAGACTAGAGACAGAGCTGTCAGAACATCATATGTTAGTTTAGTTGTGAAGTAGACCATAAGTAAATTAATTATATTTTTTATAATAGACATGATTTGCAAGGTTGAATAGATAAGCTATCATACTTATAAATCATGTGTATTTTTACTATAATACCAAATATAGGGAGATTCTAATGACTAAGATAAACTTTATACATGGTTAGATGTTAAATAAATTTATTTTGTATGACCTTTATAAAATTTTTATTGCACACACTCTGTATGACATGATGCTTTCATATGTATGTATATTACTATAGTTATCCAAAGAAATGTATCACTGGTTACTCATTTTTTTTTGTGACAACAGCACCTAAGATTTACTTTTTCAGCAAGTATCTTGAGTGGAATACAGTATTAATAACTAACCATGTTGTGAATTATATGTCTGGACTTGATTATCCTAGTTGTCTTCTACTTTATTTCCTTTGACATACATCTTCCCAATGTCTTACTTTACCACCACCTCTAATGATTATTATTTTATTCCCTATTTCTGTACATTCAAATTTTCTTTTTTTCCTTGTTGCACTGGAGAATGAACCAGGATATCTCGCATCAGACAAGCACTCCACCATTAGTGACATATCCTGCTCTGTTTCCCTTTTTAATTTTGAGACAAGACTTCACTAAGTAGCACAGCTACATCACAAGCCTACAGTCCTGCCTCAGTCTCTCAGGGAGTTGTGATTACAAGCCTATGCAACAGGCCTTGCTGACTTCATCATTTTATTTCTATTTATAGAAATAAATTTCTGGGACTGGAGAGATGGCTCAGAGGTTAAGAGCACCGGCTGCTCTTCCAGAGGTCCTGAGTTCAAATCCTAGCAACCACATGGTGACTCACAACCATCTATAGTGAGATCCTGTGCCCTCTTCTGGTGTGCAGGTATACATGCAGGCAGAACACTGTATACTGTAATAAATAAATAAATCTTTAAAAAAAAAGAATTGGAAAAAAAGAAATAAATTTCTATATTTATATTTATATTTATTTCTCAGATAATAAACCTATTTTATTAATTATATATAATTAATAAAAAATAAAATTCTATTTATATCTATTTCTCAGATAATCAGAATATATTATCAAAAACTTCCTTGTATTTAATTTTACAAGTGATAACAATTACAGATATTTATATCTAAGAAAAATATAACTATAATTTCCCATTTCTTTATAAGTTTAAAGTAAAAGAGAATATTTGATGTCCAAAATAGTACCTATCTGAATGTCAAATATTGTATGAGTTATTTCTGTATATTGGGTGTGTAGAAAACTGTCTTTTATATGTTATATACTCCAAAAATACTGTTCGATGGGCCAGCAAGATGGCTCGGGGGTAAAGACGCATACCACTAAGACTGATGACATGATTTTGATGCATAAAAACCCACGTTCTGGAAGAAGAGAACCAAATCCTACAAGATTTCCTCTTATCTCCACAGTCAGAGTTGGCACTTCCATTCACACATTTACATACACATACACAATAAATAAATGTAAAGTATAAAAATTGTTTGACCATTTTGAAATGGATCAGAAAAGACAATGCTATGTTACTAATTCATTAACACATCAAATATAGGTTATTAAGAACTTATTGTTTTTATTTAAAGTTTATTTCTTTCATGGTTCAATAATTGGAAAATTTCCATTAAAGAACAAGAGTAACGTTTTGTTTTTGAGACAGGGTTTCTTTGTGTCGACCTTACTTAGGTCATCAACAAATATCAATATTTGTTACTATGGTTGAACACATAATAGGGAAATTAATCTACAATAGATGAGAGTAATAAATAATCATAATCTGTCGCTGCTGCTACAATAAAATACATGAGACTTAATAATTTGGTAAGTACAGACATTTATTTCTCTCAGTTATGAAAGCCAGAAATTCAACAACAAGATTCAGTGTCTAGCAAGAGCTCTTCTGCTTCCAAGATATCACCTGAATAATATAGCCTTTAGAGGAGACACTTCGTTTCCACAGTGTAAGGGATATAAATTTATGATAAAATGTGTATTTTTATAGTAAAGCTTCCAATTATGTGAATTTTTGGGACCTGTGGGGTGTTTGCTTTGATATTTACAAATGTTAACTGTTATTTATGATAGAGTCCTTTACAGATTTTGCTATAATAGGCTTTTCTTTTCAACATTACATTTCTTATTTCTGTTTTGGTGGTGCTAGGGACCAAAACAGGGCCTGTTTACATGCTAGACATTATCACTGATCACTACTGCCTTTTAAATATTTTCAATTACAATATAATTACATCATTTCCCACTTTCCTTTCCTCTCTCCAACCCATTTTATGTACCTCACCCCTTTCAGTCTCCCAAATTCATGGCCTCTTATTCTTCAACTGTTACACAGACCTTTTGAAATAATAATTTTATTCATTCTATGAGAAGTTCATGCATATCTACAATAAATTTTCATCATATCCACTTACTATTTTCTGTTGCCAATGTCCACATTTTCCTCCAACAAGTACCCCTCCCAACTTCACGTGCTTGTTTTTTATATCCACTGATTCCAAATAATGTTGCCTATATTCTCATGAGTGTTGGCCCATATACTGGAGCACAGACTACCTACTAGTCAATATACCCATGAAGAAAACTGACTCTCCTCCCCCTCAGCAGCCATCAACTACAAATAACTACTCAGCTAAAGGTAGAGGTTGGGAGTCCCTCCTTGACCCTTACTGGATGTTTGACTGGTTGATCTTTTGCAGTTTTTGTTGAGCCAGACACAGATACTTTGAGATTATGAGTGCATCAGCCCTGTCCTGTCCATAAGACAACATTTCATGGTACTCCACTCCTCCCCATCCACTGCCACTTACATATGCCCTATTGCCACTGATCTTGACTGAAAACCATAACTAGATGGTAAGACCCTATTGCTGAAGACTCTGCACACTTTGGTTGCAAGACAGAAAAATATAAATTTCTGACTAGGAAATCTCCTTTCCGCTAACTAGCTTTCATAGTACCAGGTTTCTGGAAGTCTAGCTCCAGACGGCTTTGATGGCCTGGGATGGATGTGTTTAGATGGCACAACGAAGAAACTGTGATGACCTGTTGTTCGAACAAGTTGCCCCAGATAGCCTGGGTCATTTTTATTTATACAATTTCAATGGTTTGTGTGAACAGTTTTGTAATCAAATTTGGTTCATTAAATTTATAAAAATGGTTACAATAATTACCAGTTTGCTGCTTTGCTTCTTTCCTCTTCCATCCCCCAACTTTCCCACCAGTAACCATTACCTATAGGTGACTATGGGGGTCCAGCCCCTCAATAGCTGCCTCCCAGGATCCGGGAAGAATCTACGACCAGCTGACAATTTAATCTTTGATGAAATGAAATGAATCTACATACACGAAACTCCTTTGCCCATATACTTTATTATTTTGTGTCAGTTCTCTCTCTACACAGCTTCTATTCTATTCTCATGCCTAACTCTTTTCTTGCCTGATTTCTCTCTACATTTATCTTCTGTCTTCTCTAAGTTCTATCTTAATTCTCTCATATTAGTTCTGCACCATCTAGGTTCTCATCCATCTAATTCTTTCCTATTTTATGTCTTCTCTCATCTCCTTCTTTCTCATCTTGCTCTTCTTCATCTTGTTCTTTCCCATCTGGCTCTCCTTTATCTTCCATCTCGTTCCTCTAGTCCTCTCTTTGAGTCCTCAATCTAGTTCCTCTCCAGTTCTTACCCATCTAGTTCTTCTATTCTCTTTTCTCTTTTCCATCTCATCTTCAAGTCCTCTCTCTCAAATTCCTCCTCTGAATCTCCTTATACCCCTCAGTTCTTCTTCTCAAGTTCTCTAGAGTATACAGTTATAAAGCCTAGCAATAGCAATCCTCTGCCTCCAATCAGGTCACCAGGCTTGAATTCCTACAGGGTCATAAAGGCAGGTAAGAATTTTCCTCAGGCAGTGACTGTCAGGCTTTCTTTTACAACCCAAAAGGGGAGTGGTAAAGGAGAGGAGGTCAACTGAGAGCTTATGATCAGTTAGTATATTAAAAAAAGGGAATTTGTGTGCTCAAACTACATTCCTAGAAGTGGTTAGGTAAGAAGTTAGGAGTCTATAATGTTAGTAAGGCTGTATAAGAAATGAGGGTTTCACCTTAAATTGCACAAGAAATAAAGCTATCCATCAGACCTAGGAAACAGGTGTTGTTTCCATAAGGGTGTTACCTTAGTTCATGAGGTCATTTGGCCTTGAATGCTTGGTAAGTATTTTAGATGAAAACACTGTTAGGAGTTCTTGGAAGCACACAAGAAAATCATTTTAGGAACCACTTAGTATATATACAAAATCTAAAATATCACAAGACTTCTTAAGCCATGGCTTGACTTTTCCAAGTAGTAGCTTGTGTGATAGTTGAATTCCATTTTCCTGCGGCTTGCAGCAATTACCTACTTGATTCATATCTCTAATGTTAAAAGCATAAGCAGTGTTGCAAGCCACAAAGGAAGCTTTCTAACTAGGTACACCTACAGGTAGAACAGTGTGCCCAGTTGGCACATTTGTGGTTATAATATCATGCAGGGTGGGAGACAGTTTTGTTTCTAGTGGTTAATATTTACATTGGTAGGGTCTGGGTTCTTACAATCAACCCAACAGCCAAAGCTGGATCAATTCATTCTACTTTCTGTACTACTCCATCTCCTCTGAGGATATACTAGGTTTTTCCTTTTGTCCTATAGGCAAAATAACTTGGAAACTTACTCTTAATAGTTGGCATTGTTTATCCCTTGTTCTCATGTCTTTCTCTCTTAAATTCTTAGGGTATTAGCACAGCTATTAGAAATGAGAGAACTGTAGGTTTCTATTATTCTACTTTATTTCCTGTCTCTAGACTGTTCCCATTAACTCTTTTTTTTTTTTTGGTTTTTCGAGACAGGGTTTCTCTGTGTAGCTTTGCACCTTTCCTGGGACTCACTTGGTAGCCCAGGCTGGCCTCAAACTCACAGAGATCCACCTGGCTCTGCCTCCCGAGTGCTGGGATTAAAGGCATGCGCCACCACCGCCCGGCCCCATTAACTCTTGATATAATATATTTATTAGCATTTCTCTAAGACTCTTGTGGTTAAAATCATTCTTCCCAGAACAGTTATGAAAACATGTAACATTAAACTTTATGAGCTACTCTGACTCTTTCAGTCTAGTTACAGGGTGCATTGGAAAGGCAACATCCTGTTCTTAAAAAGCCTGAATTCATGGTCACACCTAAAGCATCAAAGGTTTTAAGGGTTGAATAAGGTCCACTGTATATTTTTAACAACATTCCCTCTGGCTCACTCAGAGGAGAGTCATCAGAGGGAAGTTTTCCATTTGTAATATCTATTTTATCCATGACTGAGAAAGTGAAACTAAAGGTAGCCTGCCATATGGCTAGCACAGTGAAAGCAAAGAGAGAGCATAGCACTTACGCTCCCAGAATTATGCAGTGAACTGTCCACAGACTTTGCCAAATGGGTTAGGGTCTCCAGGGCTCTTCCACAAAGACAGCTGTTCATGTTATTCTCAGACCTTGTCCCCTGAAGAAGTCACATGGCTCCTGCCACTGAAAGGAACTAGGTAAGAAAAGACATTCAACGGTCTTACCTTGCACTGGACAGTGTATACTAAAATATCTACCTGCCAGGTAAGATGTATCTATGATATAATAGTGGAATGACTATTATGGGGGTAACTGAGCACTTTCTACTTAGATTTGAGATCTGCTCCAAAAGGACAATATTCATGTCTCATCTTATAAACATGGTTAAAAAAATGGCTGGGAAGAACATATGTCTTAGAGAGGAATCTATTATTGTTATTTTGTCAAAGAGCCATGTTGTCAAATTGACTTCTAAATAGTTATATTTATGCCTACAGATTTGTGCTGCCTTCAGCCTTTGCTTTTTGTAGTAGGCAAAAGTTAATGCAGAGACTTTTGACTGGTCAAAATATTGAAAGCAAGTGATTGTAAGTTTCAGGCCTAAATGGGACATGTATAATCACCACCCACTCCCAATGCTCAGGGAACATCAGAGAAGAGAAGACCAACCGCCTTTTTATGATACAGAGTGTCATTTCATTTTCAGGCTGGCCTTGCACTTGCTCTGTGGCCCAGGCAGGAATTGAACTTGCAAACCTCCCTTTCCAAAAGCCTTAGTAGCTTGAAATTCAGGTTTGTATCACTAGACCCAACTTTTCTAATGTTTACATATCTTGACACATGTCACTTAATTTTCATTTAGAATAAAGAGTTTATTTTGGCTTATGTTTCCAAAGGGAAAGTATGTAATGGCAAGGGAAGTGTAAAAATAGAAAGGCCTGGGTATAGGATTACATAGCTGATAGCTCACATCTCCATCTACAGACAGGAAGCAGAGATAGTGAACTGGAAGCAAAACTATATACTCTCGAATCCTACACCCAGTGACCCACCTCCAGCAAGGTCCTTCATCCTAAATGCTCCATAAACTCTTCAAACAGCCTCACAAACTGGGGGTCTAAATGTTCAAATACATTAGCCTATGAGTGATGTTTCTCATACGAAACACCACACATTTCTTCTACGGAATTATGAAATGACTAAGTGTAAAATGTTTAGAAATGTATCTAGCCCTTTTAAAATATTCTATTTAAACATTAGCTTATTATTTTTATTATTATTTTCTTATTATTGTGGTGGTGGTAGTGGTGGTGGTGGTGGTGGTGGTGGTGGTGGTGGTGGTGGTGGTGGTGGTGGTGGTGGAAACTTTATGGTGCTTGAAATCAAACTCAGGGCTTTATTCTTGCTAAGTAACTTCTCTACCACAGAGCTACATCTTTGGCCTGGTATTTCACATTTTATAAAAGTAACACTTTGTATATTAACATTAACACACTTATAGACAGTTCCATTTAGGTTATTTGCTTTTTTTCAATATAAAGAATGCTCTAATAAACATTTTTCACATTTGTCCTTGGTGATATTTGTAAGAGTTTCTCAAGGATATAAATTTTTAACATATAGCCATTGCATTATGTCAGGCAGAATAAGATGTCCCCTCAAGATTGCCATCCCCTGGAGTATATACACTTTTGATTTCCCTCAATCAAGCACTAATCTAGGTATTGCTGCAAACAGATTTTTAAAATGTTCCAAATCAGTTTGACCAAGTGCTCTCTTGAAAATCAGTCATTTGAGTGTTTTATAATTGACTCTGGTTCTTGCAATTTCTATTCCTTTGATAATAATTCTGTATTTTGTGCATCTTTGCTTCTGCTAAAAGTGATGCTTTTTTGAGCCTGTAATATTTTTTAACAAAAAGACATAAAATGGAATTTTGTAGCTGATTAAATGTGGCATAAACACAATTTCTCACTATATTTATTTTCAAAATTTTCATATATTGGCTCATTGTTATTGAAAATATGATGTGGATTTGTGTATTTCTATTATTATAAAATATTTTATTTATCCTTATATATACCATATGCAAACTATGAACTGTTTTAAAATAAAAAAATAAAATTAGTATATTTTGAAAATACAAAAAACAGACTTATTATAGAATACTATTCATCATTTCTTTTTAAGTTTTTTTTACACTCCAAGCACAGTTTCCCCTCCCTCCACTCTTCCTAGCTGATCCCAACTACCTTCATCCCCAGATTCACTCTCATTCTTTTTTCTCTTCCAAAAAGAGCAGGTCTCCAAGAGATGACAGCCAGACAGGACAAAACAAGATAAAATAAGTCAAGTTAAAAGCCTTCATACTGAGGCTGGACAAGGCAATATAATTGGAGGAATAAGAGTCACAAGAGCAGGCAAAAGAGTCAGAGATACTCCTGGTCCCACTTTTAGGAATCCCACAAAATATACCAAGCTAACAACCATAGCTTATACACAGAGGACCTCGTGCAGACACTTGGAGGCCCTATGCTTCTTTTCACTTCAGTCTCAGAAAGCCCACGTGAGCTATGCTTAATTCATTCAGTGGGCCAAGTTCTCCTGGTATCTTCCACCCCCCCTGACTCCTACAGTCCTTCTTCTCCCTCTTTCATGTGTTTCCCCAAGCTCTGAAGGAGGCAACCTGATGAAAACCTCCAATTTCTCTGCATAATATCTGGCTACTGGTGTCTGCACCCACTTGCATCTGCTACTGGAGGAAGCCTCACTGATGATGACTCAACAAGGTACCTATCCATGAGTATAGCAGAATATCATTAGGAATCATTTCGTTGGCTGTTATTTATTTACATATTTACTTATTTATTTAGCCAGTCATTTTTGGTTCTTTCCTACGTCTCTGGGCTATCCAGCCTCTAGTTCCTGGCCATCCAGGCAGTGTCAGGCATGGGCTACTTATCCTCTTGGGGCATGGGTCACAAATTAAATCAAGCATTGGTTGACTACTCCTACATTGTCTTCCCCATCATTGCCCCAGTACATCTTGTGGTCACAGATTGTAGGTGGAGGGTTTTATGGCTGGGTTGGTGTCCCATTTTCTCTTTTTGTAGCCTGCAGAGTACCTTCTCATGAGGAAGATACTAGAATGTAGAGGTGAAGATTCCAAGCCTGCAGCAGTTCAACCTCTCTATGTTCAATGACCTGAGTGAAAGTTGTCCTTGGCAATGGGGACAGGCTGTCAGTTTTCAGAGGGAAACCTTCTGTTCTAGCATCAGTCTGGGTTGTTTAGGGATCACCACAGGAACTTCTCAGCCAACAACTCAACCAAGTGTAACCCAGTGCCAACACTGGAAGCCTTGCCTTTTTACAGAAGATGGCCAGTTTAGAATTCATAAACTCCATTACTGGGAGTCCTCACCAGTGTCACTGTCATAGATTCCAGGAAGCTTCCACTCAACTAGGTCTCCATAAAGCCCCCTCCAATGGCTCCCAATTTCAACTGTCTCTCCCTGCACCCTCTCCCTCTGCTCTTCCTTCACCTGATGACTGTCACCACGTCTCCACCTGCTCTGAATACACCCACACAGTCTATTCTATTTCCCCTTCCCAGGGAGATCCATGAATCTCCCCAGAGCCTTCCTCCTTATCTAAACTCTTTAGGTCTGTGGATTGTAGCTTTGTTACCATTTATTTGACAGATAATAGCCACTTGCAAGTGAATACATTTCATATTTGTCTTTCTGGGTCTGGGGTACCTCACTTAGGATGATTTTTTTCTATTGCATTCATTTGCCTGCAAATTTTATATCATTTTTATGTATTACTCCATTGTGTGAATGTACCATAATATCTTTATCCAGTATTCAATTGATGGACATATAGATTGTTTCCAGTTTCTGGCTATTATGAATAAAGCTGCAATGAGCATGGTTGTGCAAATGTCCTCTGGTAGGATGGAACATCCTATGGATATATGCCCAAGAGAAGTATAGCTGGGTCTTGAAGGAGAATGATTCCAAATTTTCTGAGGAACTCCCATATTGATTTATAAAGTGATTGTATATTTTTGCACTCTCACCAGCAATGGAAGGAATGCTCCCCTTGCTCCACATCCTCTCCAACATGAGCTGTCACTTTTGTTATTGATCTTAGCCATTTTGACAAGTGTAAAATGTAATCTCCAAGTAGTTTTGATTTGTGTTTCCCTGATGGCTAAGGGTATTGAACATTTCTAAGTGTTTCTCAGCCATTGAGATTCCTCTATTGAGAAGTCTCTGTTTAGAACTGTACCCCATTTTAATTGGATTATTTGCTTTTTTAATATATAGTTTCATGAGTTCTATATATCTTTTGGATATTAGACATCTATCAGATGTGGAGTTGCTAAAAATCTTCCCGATTCCATAGGCTGCCTCTTTGTCTAAATAACACTGTCCTTTGCCTTACAGAAGCTTTTCAGTCTCATGAAGTCACATTTATTAATTGTTGATCTTAGTGTCTGTACTATTTATTTGGTTCAGGGAATTATCTCCTGTGCCAATGCATTGAGGATGTTCCCAATTTTCTCTTCTATCAGGTTCAGTGTGTCTATTTTTATGTTGAGGTCTTTGATCAACTTGGGCTTGAGTTTAGTGCAGGGTGATAAATAAGCATCTATTTGCATTCTTCTATATGCAAACATCCAGTTTGGCCATTTGCAGAAGATGCTTTTCTTTTTTCCATTGTTTATCTCTAGTTTTTTATTTAATAAATCAGGTTCCATAGCTGTGTGAATTTATGTCTTTGTCTTCAATTAGATTCCATTGATCAATATGTCTGTTTTTATGCCAACAGCATGTTGTTTTTATTACTACAGTTCTGTAGTACAACTTGAAACCAGTAATGGTGATACCTCCAACAGTTCTTTCATTTTTTAGGATTGCTTTAACTGTTGGGGAATATTATTTTAAGGTGTGTTGCATTTTTTCCAACTGCTTTTGTTAACAATTCAAAGATGTGTTTGATTAAATAAAATTAACCTTCCAGTAGGAGGCTGAGTCAGTAAGTAGCTGACAGGAAGTGGTAAGGAGGAACAATGTGTAGCAAAGGTTTTTTTAAGTGGAAGCTGAAAGAAGGATGCTGGGTTTTTTATTTGTTTGTTTGTTTGTTTGTTTTTGTTTTTTGGAAGATGCCAGCAAAGTGAAAAGTTTAGCTATTTGCTATTCAGCCTCTCTGAGCGAGCAGAATTCCACCTAAACCATTGAACCATGAGTTCTTTAGATTTAGATAAAGTTTCCTTCAGTAGCTTTGAAAGAGTAGGTGCCTGAGGGAACAGAATTCCCTCAGGCTGTGGCCCTTGCAATCCACCCCCTGCTAGTAGCAGTAGAGTTGCAATCTCTAGGACATCCATTGCTTAAGGAGCAACCACTATAGCTAATAAAAAACAGATAACAATATTTAACTATTCTGGTTTTTTTTTTCATATGAACTTGACAATTGTCTTTTCAAGATCTGTAAAGAATTGTGTTTGAATTTTGATGGGGATTGCACTGAATCTATATATTGCTTTTGGTAAGATAGCCATTTTTACTATGTTAATCCTACCAATCCATGAGCATGGGAGATCTTTCCATTTTCTGCTATCTTCTTCAATTTCTTGTAGTTTTGACTATAATAAGTCCTTCACTTGGTTGCTTAAAGTTACCCCAAGATATTTTATATTATTTGTGGCTGTTGTGAAGGTTGTTAGTTCTTTGATTTCTTCCTCAGTATCTCATTCTAAATAGGAGAACTACTGATTTCTATGGTTAATCTTGTACCCAACCACTTTTCTGAAAGTGTTTATCAGCTGTAGGAGTTTCCTAGTAGAACTTTTATGGTCACTTATGTATACTATCATATTATCTGAAAATAATGATACTTTAAGTTTTTCCTTTCAAATTTATATCCCCTTGAATTCCTTAAGTTGTCTTATTGCTCTAACTAAAACTTCAAGTTCTATATTGAATAGACATGGAGAGAGTGGGCAACCTTGTCTTGTTCCCGATTTTAGTGGAATTTCTTTGAAGTCTCTCCATGTAATTTGATGATAGCTATTAGCTTGCCGTAAATTGCCTCCCCGCGGCTCCAGCCAGTCTCCCTATCCTTCCTTCCTCCTCAATTCTCCTCTCTGTTAGTCCTGCCTATACTTCCTATCTGGCTATTTGCCAATCAGTGTTTATTGACATATAGCGATATCCACAGCACTTAGATCCCTTTGAAAGTATTTTATTGAGTTTTTTCTTCCATATTCATAATAGAATTTGGTCTGTAATTCTCTATCTTTGTTGAGTCTTTATGTGGTTTGGGTATCAGGGTACTGTGGCCTCATTAAATGAAGTGAGCAGTTTTTCTTCTGTTTCGATTTTGTGGAATAATTTGAGGAGAATTGGTGTTAATTCTTCCATAAAAGTCTGGTAGAATTCTTCTAAAACCGCCTGTCCCTGGACATTGGGAGAATTTTAATTACTGCTTCTATTTCACTAGGGGTTATTAGTCTATTTAAATTGTTTACCTGGTCTTAGTTTAACTTTGATAAGTTAAACTATCAAGAAAACTATCCATTTCTTGTACATTTTTCTAATTTTGTGGAGTACATTTTTAAAAAATTCGTTGTTATGATTCTCTGGATATCCTAGGTATCCATTATTAGGTCCTCTTTTGTTTCTGACTTTATTAATTCTCTCTCAGTCTTTTAGTTCAGTTGGATAAGGTTTTGTATATCTTGTTGATTTTCTCAAAGAACCAACTCTTTATTTCATTGATTCTTTGGGTTGTTCTCTTTATTTCTATTTTATTTATTTCATCCATCAATTTCTTAACTTCTTGCAGTCCATGCCTCTTGACTGTGTTTACTTCTTTTTGTTCTAGAACTTTGAAGTGTGCTGTTAGGTTACTAGTATGAGATCTCTTCAAGTGTTTGTCACCACTTAGAGCTGTGACCTTCCCTCTCAGTCCCACTTTCATTGTGTCCCATGAGTTGAGTCTCCTGTGCCTTCATTTTCATTGAATCCTAGAAAGTCTTCCATTTCTTTGTTATCCTTGTGTTCATTCATTTTTCATTGAGTAGAGAGTTGTTCAGTTTCCGTGAGTTTGTAAGCTTTATGTTGTTTCTGTTGTTGTTGATACCCACCTTTTAATATGTTATGGTCTGATAGGATGAATGGAGTTATTTCAAATTTCGTCGATCTATTGAGACTTGTTCTGTGTCTGAGTAGGTTGTCAGTCTTGCAGAATGTTATGTGAGATGCAGAGTAGAAGGTATATTCCTTTGTGCTTGGGTGAAATGTTTTTAAAAACATCTCTTAGGTCCATTTGGTTTATAAAATCTGCTGGGTTCAGAATTTCTCTGTTTATTTTTTTTCTGAATGACCTTCCCATTGGTAAGAGTGATGTATTGAAGTCGCCCATTATCAGTGCATGAGGGTCAAATGTGTAATTTAAGCTATAGTAGTGTTTCTTTTACAAGGGTGGAGCCCTGGTGTTTGGGGCATAGATACTAAGAATTACAAAGTCTTCTTGTTGGCTTTTTCCTTTGATGAATATGTAGTGTCATTTCCCAACTCTTTTGATTAATTTTAGTTTAAAGACTATTTTGTTAGATATTAAAATGTCTATACCAACTTGTTTAATAGGTCCATTTGGTTGGAATATCTTTTTTCAGCCCCTTACCCTGAAGTAATGACTATCCATGTTCTTGAGGTGTTGTGGTGGTATTGTGTTCCCCAAAATATTGTGCACCCTAATAAACTTTTCTGGGGTCAGAGAATAGAACAGCCACAATATTAGGTTAGGCAGTGGTAGCACACACCTTTACTCCTAGCATTCCAGAGGCAGAAATCCCTCTGGATCTCTTTGAGTTCAAGGCCACATTGGAAGCAGCCAGGCTTGATGACACATGCCTTTAATCCCACGAAGTGAGCCTTTAATCCCAGGGAGTGATAGCAGATAGCAGAAAGGTATATAAGGCGTGAAGACCAGGAACTAGAAGCATTTTGGCTGGTTAAGCTTTCAGGCTTCTAGCAGCAGTTCAGCTGAGATTCATTCTGGATGAGGACTCAGAGGCTTCCAGTCTGAGGAAACAGGACCAGCTGAGGAATTGGCAAGGTGAGGTAGCTGTGGCTTGTTCTGCTTCTCTGATCTTCCAGCATTCACCCCAATAATTAGCCTCAGGTTTGATTTTATTAATAAGAACTTTGAAGATTCATGCTACAAGGTGTGTTTCTTTTTCTTTTCTTTTCTTTTTTATTAAGAAATTTTCCGCCGGGCGTTGGTGGCGCATGCCTTTAATCCCAGCACTCGGGAGGCAGAGAGGCAGGTGGATCTCTGTGAGTTCGAGGCCAGCCTGGGCTACCAAGTGAGCTCCAGGAAAGGTGCAAAGCTACACAGAGAAAGCCTGTCTCAAAAAACCAAAAAAAAAAGAAATTTTCCATTCATTTTACATACCAACCACAGATTCCCTCCCCTCCCTCCTCCCATCCCCCAGCCTCCCACCATCCCAATCCCAACTCCCACCTCCTCCAAGGCAAGGCCTCCCAAGGGAAGTCAGCAGAGCCTGATACACTCAGCTGAGGCAGGTCCAAGCCCCTCCCCCTGGACCAAGGCTATGCAAGGCGTCCCGCCATAGGCAGTGGGCTCCAAAAAGCCTGCCTATGCCCCAGGGATGGATCCTAACCCCAATGCCAGGGGCCCCTTAAGCCAATCAAGCTACACAACTGTCTTGCCTATGCAGAGGGTCTAGTCCAGTCCTATGGAGGCTCCACAGCTATTGGTTCACAGTTCATGAGTTCCTACTAGTTTGGTTTGGTTGTCTCTGTACGTTTCTCCATCATGATCTTAATGCCCCTTGCTCATAGAATCCCTCTTCTCTCTCTTGGACTGGACTCTTGGAGCTCAGCCTGGTGCTTGGCTGTGGATCTCTGCATCTGCTTCTATCAATTACCAGGTGAAGGCTCTGTGATGGCAGTTATGGTATTCACTAATCTGATAACCGGGTAGGCTAGTTCAGGCACCCTCTCCACTATAGCTAGTAGTCTAAGGTGGGGTCATCCCTGTGGATTTCTGAGAACTTCCCTAGCACCTGGTTTCTCCCTATCCCCATGATGTCTTCCTCTATCATGGTGTCTCTTTCATTGCTCTTCCATTCCGTCCCTGTTTGAACTCTATCATCCTATTCCCTTACATTCTCATCCACTATCCCCTACTCTTGATTTCCCCCCTCACCCCTAGTCTACTCATAAGCAATCTCATCCAAGGGTGATCCATGTGTCCTTCTTGGGGTTCTCCATGTTAGTTAGCCTCTCTGGAGCTATTTTCTAGTTCCATCCATTTGCCTGCAAATTTCATGATGTCATTTTTTTTTTATTTTTACTGCTGAGTTGTATTCCATAGTGTATATGTGCCACATTTCCTTTATCCATTCTTCAGTTGAACAGCAATTAAGTTGTTTCCAGGTTCTGGCTCTTATGAACAATGGTGCTATGAACATAGCTGAGCATGTGTCCTTGTGATATGATTGAGCATTCCTTAAGTATATGCCCAAGAGTAGTATTGCTGGGTCCTGAAGTAGATCCACTCCCAATTTTCTGAGAAACTGCCATACTGATTTCCAAAGTTGTTGTACAAGTTTGTACTCCCACCAACAGTGGAGGAGTGTTTCCCTTGTTCCACAGCCTCTCCAACAAAAGCTGGTATCAGTGTTTTTGATCATAGTCATTCTGACAGATGTAAGATGGTATCTCAGATTCATTTTGATTTGCATTTCCCTGATGACTAAGGATGTTGAGCAATTCCTTAAATGTCTTTTGTCCATTTGAAATTCTTCTGTTGAGAATTCTCTGTTTAGCTCTGTAGCCCATTTTTTTTAACTGGATCGTTTGGTATTTTGGTGTTTAGTTTCTTGAGTTCTTTATATATTTTTGAGATCAGCCCTCTGTCAGATTTGGGCTTGGTGAAGATCTTTTCCCATTCTGTAGGCTGTTGTTTTGTCTTATTGATCATGTACTTTGCCTTACAAAAGCTTCTCAGTTTCAAGAGGTCCCATTTATTAATTGTTTATCTCAGTGTCTATGCTACTGGTGTTATATTTAGGAAGTGGTTTCCTGTGCCAATGCATTCAACACTACTTTCTACTTTCTCTTCTATCAAGTTCAGTGTAATTGGATTTATGTTGAGGTCTGCAGAAGGAAATGATGTGATCAATCACCTATTGATAGGAAATGTGCTATAGGCCTCAGAATTGATTAAAAAAATCATGACAATAGCAAGGGTTTAAAAAAGGATTTTTCCATAATCTGGCAAAAAGCCAAAAAATTATAGGTAAATGTCCTACTTGTTCATTTTACAATCAAACTCCACTACAAGCAGAATGTAACCCAAGGGGCACACAGAGCAATGAAGTCTGGCAGATGGATGTGTTTCATTTTCTAGAATTTGGAAAATTGAAATATATGTACCACACCATTGATACCTATTCAGGATTTAAATGGGCAACTGCTTTGGGTTCTGAAAAGGTTGATTCTGTAATCACACATTTACTAGAAGTTATGGCCATCATTGGTATACCTGTACAAATTAAAACTGACAATGCTCCAACATATGTCTCTGGTAAAATGAAGCAGTTTTTTGCTTATTACAATATAAAGCACATTACAGGTATACCACACAATCCTACAGGCCAAGCAGTCATAGAAAGATCAAATCAAACTCCGAAGGATATGCTAAATAAACAGAAAGGGGTAACAACCCCCCCAGAAATAGATTACATAACGCTCTATTAACTTTGAATTTTCTCAGTGCTAATGAGAAAGGGAACAACAACTGTGGAGAGGCATTGGATAATAGAAAAAACTACAGAATTAAATCAGCATATATACTTTAAAGATGTGCTGACCTCAGATTGGAAACCAGAATATGTGTTATGTTGGGGATGAGGTTTTGCTTTTGTTTCTACAGGGGAAGATAATCTGTGGATACCATCAAATTTGATAAAAGTTCAATTTGAACAAGAGAGACCTCTTAATTAAATAGTTCAACAACCAGCATGACCATCAATTTAAACTAACTTATACCACTAACAAATGCTTTTCATTTGTTCAGGGAATCTCCCCAAAGTTAGCTTGGGGAAGGGTTTTTGTATTTCAGGAGAATTAAGGCTAAGGAATCTGAATAACACTGAATAAATGAGACATCTGAGGAAAAAGGATAAATCATCCAAAAAAAATTCCCAAGAAAAAGAGTAAATTGGCCTAATGGAATATCACATATAAAATTTCATAAGTCTTCCTAAATGTTTGTTTTTGCTCTTCTCTACAGACAACACAAATGGTCTTTATGTAGTCCCAGTTCAATTAAAAATTAAAGGTGTCTTTGGAGTTGGAGAATGGCTCTCTCTTTCTTTAAACCCAAGCATGCCTGCTAAAAGAAAATGCAAAATCTCTGTACCATGTCAGAAGAGCCATCTGATATGGGACAGAAGAAAACCAAAATTA
>CABHPH010149720.1:0-26377 GCA_902168325.1 Peromyscus nudipes
TTGTTGTATTTTTCATGTCTAAGATTTTTACTTGGTCCTCCTCTTACATTTCCAGTTTCTTTCTGGCACATTTTTTTTCCTTTGAGCACATTCATAGTCAAATTCTGTTGAAGAATTTTTATGATGGCTGCTTTCAACTTCTTGTCAAATAATATGGACTTGTGTGACATCAAAGGATCCAAGTCTGTGATTTTTTTTTCTCACCATGGTTGGAAGATGGGCAGTGTCTACCAAAGATCTGTGTGTTATTGTATTACTCCTCAGGGTAGCACCACTGGGAAGTGCTGTGGACCTTTTGGCCACTGCCTTATGGGCATTTCTGAGGTCATTTGGGCGTGGCATAAAGAGGGTAATGGGGCCTTCACCTGTCCCCTTTCTCTTTTGCTTTCTGGCCAAATGTAACCAGTTTGGTTTTGCACATGCTCTGCCCTCATGTTGCCTAAATGCCTGCCAGAGGCTCAAAGCACTCAAAGCTGGAGCCTCCAAAACCATGAGCCAATGTAACCTTTGCTCTTCATCTGTTTCTTCCCTCAAGTGTTTCATTATTGTAACGCAAAGCTGATGACTACCCCTCAATTTTCTTTATGGCTCTTTAATTTTCACACCATCGTCAAATATATTTGACTATCCCTTCTTCTAAGGACAAGTATGTTTGAAGATTGTCTCTGAAACCGAGAGTGGGTGGCACATGCCTTTAATCCCATCACTCGCACTCTGGAGGCAGAGGCAAGCTGATCTCTGAGTTTAAGACCAGTCTGGTCTATAGCACAAGTCTCAGGATAGCTAGGGCTACAGATCCAGACTGTCTTGAGAGGCAGGTGGCCCTGCTGGTGACTAAAATGCCTCCATGCCTCTCTAGTGTGAAGACACACAATGTGCTACCACTCTTGGAAGCTACCTATCTTTCCTTGGCCTAACTTCTAGGCAGTTCTTTTCTCCTTCTTCCTCAAGCCTGTTTTCTTAGCCCTGAGGGAAAAAAGAGATATACCTATCTATCCTTTGCTTGCATGAAGGAGAGGGAGTGATTTTAAGGAGCGCTAGGTGATTTTTGAAGCCACTGTGGAGGACTTGGCTTATCTTTTTGAAGAGAAGGAAGACTCAGCCCACAGAAAAGCAGCACTGGCTCCTATTCCCCCCCTCCCCTCCACCCTCCCCACCGGAACAAAGAACTTGCTTCTTCTAAGCTGCACAAATGAATAATGCAGTTATATTTGCATATTCTATTACATTAGATCCTCCAAAAATTTACATATAAAGTACTTATGTCAGTATCTGGAAAGTAATGAGAGTCATTAAAAGTATTGCTAATGCTACACTCCACGTGATCTTTTCCTACACGTCTGACTCCGTTCCCAGGTTACAGGAACTGACCTTCTTCTCTCATCCAATTGCAAACCGGTGAAAACTGACATCATAGATGGCCTGGAAGGAAAAAGCAAGTGGTAACAGGGCAGCATGGGGTGTGAAGGGCAAGGACCTGGGGAAGGCAGGAAGGCCTTGTCTTCCTCACCCTCTGCCAACAGCCTCTCCTTCTCAGCGCCTGGCAGGCTCCTCCTCCCCAGCTGCCTGTCTGAGTCAGTGCACAGCTGAGGTCCACAACACAGTCACAGAGACACAGAATGAGGAAAAACCTGCCTGGCAGACTGCGCCCCCCCCCCCCCAGCTGGCCCAGCGGGTATTTGTTGGACACCAGGTTGACCACCATCTGTCAAGGCTGAGGACACAGACAAGGGTAAAGAAGTCGACAAACGGCCTAGTTTGTGTTTAGCCAGGGTCAAGGCCGTTAAGAAGAAAGTCAGAGAGCTGAGCTGTAGGTCCGTCCGTCTCAACAAAACGGTGGCATTCTACATCTGTAAAGTGGAAGGTCTGTCTAAAACTGGGAGAAAGAGGTGAGCCCTGGTTCTTCTTTCCTCAGCCAAGTGTAAACACAGAGTTGGTCCCAGCACTCCGGAGGCTGAGGCAGGACCATTCAAGCCCATGAGTTCAGCAGCAGGCTGGGTAAGATAGCAAGAATCCCTCTGACAAATAAAGATGTCTTCAAAATGTGTGTGATTGAAATGGTGTGTGCTGGTGGTGATGGTGTTCCTCAGTTATTTTCTACCTTCTCTCAGTGGCCTAGAGTTCACCAAGGAGGCTGAGCTGCCTGGCCATGGAGCCCCCGAGACTGCCTGATCTGTACCTCCTTGGTACTGGCATTACAACACCACACTCACCTTTGTTTGGTTGGTTGGTTTTGGGTTTTTGTTTTGTTTGTTTCTTTCTTTGCTTTGTTTTGTTTTTTGAGACAGGGTTTCTCTGTGTATAAGCTCTGGTTGTCCTGGAACTCCCTCTGGAGACCAGGCTGGCCCTTGAAATCACAGAGATCTGCCTGTCTCGGTCTCCCCAGTACTGGGATTAAAGGTGTGCCCCAGCACCACCTGGCTCACACTCAACTTTTTAAATATGGGTTTGATGAATCAACTTGCCTCCATCTTGAGCTTCAAAGGCATCTTAGAGCAAAGCCAAACTAGATTTGTTCCTGTTTATGATTAAACTTCTGTTTCTCAAAGATTGGACTATGTCCCATCTGTAACCTTAACTACAAATAGTTCTGCATGACTTGTTACAGGAAACGGCAACCATGCCTTTGTTTCGGGTTGTCATGACAACCTTGTTATGCTTACACTCTGCTTCTGTAACTTCACTTGCTTGCCTGTCAAAATCCCCTTTGGGAACCCCCTACTCTGGAGCTATAAAAACCTTATTTTTTTTTAATATCCAGGGCCACTCTCTGAAATCCTCCTTGGAGAGACAGCCACCAGACAGATTGTGTTCTGTTGTGCACAATTAAAAAAAAAAAAAAAAAAAAAAAAAAAAAAACTTGTTCCAATTTGGCCATTTGGGTTGGTGGTCTTTTAAACTTGTCTGGTGGGCATAATAGGTTCTGAGAACCAGAATCAACTCTTCAAGATTTCAAGATAAGTACTTTACCAACTGAGCCTTCTCCCTAGCCCTTAGATTAAAAGAAAATGAAATTTTGCTAAAGTGGAATCATTAGGAACTTTGATCCCACAGGGCTTTTGCTTTATTCCCAGGCACTGTGTTGCTTACTGAGGGGCTCATCTCTAAGGTACCATCTCAGCCAGCACCTACCAGGCTTCCAAACACATCGCACTCCTATTAAAAAACAAAAAAGAAAAGAAAAAAAAAGCAAGGGTCACATGAGCTCTTTTATTAACCCTCTAATTGCCCTGAATTACAGCCTTCCCGAATGCTCCTGAACTCAGCAACTCTCTGGCGTTATTCACTGTGCTTTCAGGACCAAGGCAGCTTTCTCTAAGACTGTGTTATTGTGGGCGGGAAGAAGATATTCTTCCATATGTATTGAGCTCATGTAATCCATTTTTCTGTTTGCTAATTATAACACATATTCTTTTACAAACCCGTTCAGCATTTCAGAAGCACATCCTTGTTTGTTTTGTGATTGAGAATCACTCCTGTCTGTTACTCACACAGAAAGGTCAGGAATGGGCCTGAAGAATGCCACTGTTGTACCAGGTGGTTGAGGATGCCCTAGAAAAACATCCTGGCCAAAACCTGCAGGCGTTAATAGGAGGTACTCCTCCTGCCTGGGAGCCAAGAGGTGCAGCCTAGTGGGGGAAGAACCTTGGATTCACATAGTCCTTTCATTTATAGGAAGGGAAAGCCCTTGTTGTCTGACATGCCACAGGATTCAGGCTGAATCAGGCACTGTCTCCTGGACTCCCCACCACCACCACCACCCCAGGGTGGGCCACAGAGTTCTGGAAAGAAACTCTCTAAGACCCACCAGGCCACGCTTGGAACTGCAGTTTTGTAGTACTTCTTATTCACCAGGTTTCCTTATTGTTGTTTTCCTGGGGACAGAGGCATCGTGTTCCTGCGGGAGAAAGATCAACCATGTTGATCAAGGTTGACGGAAGGTACTCGGCTAGCAGTACAGGGTACATCTGAACACAGGTCTTTGTCCACAGTTCTTGTTTCTTTTGTTTCTCTTCTACTTACACTGATTACAAAAGAATGACCTATTTCAAGAGTATGGAACGGCCATGAGGAGAAAGGGAGAAACCCACTGTCACCGGGAAGGAGGCCCTCTGAAAGTGGCTGATCTGCACCACTTATATTTTCCAGTGCCCATTAAAGTACAAAAATGTGTGAAGATAAAATTGAATTCATATAGAAAGGAGCTGAGGTGCATCATCCTTCCAATCTTTCTTCTCAGTAAAGTTTTAAAGACAGCCACTCCAGAAATTGACACTCTAATACAAGGCTGTTGTCCCTCTATTGGGATTCTGCGACTAGTTCTTATGATAAGTATTCTAGCAGCTAGGAGATACCCTTGCAAGCAACATCATCAACACAAATCTTGTCTGTGTCTCTGATTTTCTTTCTGTGGGACAGATTCCTGGAATTCCAACTAGCTAGATGAAACGCTCTCAAAGCATTGGCTCATAATAAGAATCATCCCCATTCTTCTTTCATGGAGGCATACTGCCTAACCCCAGGCCCTTGTGGCATATTTTGATGGACCCAGGAATGGAAAGATGCTTCCTGTTCACCCACAAGCTGCTAAGCAAGCTCTTTCATGAAGACTGAAATCCTCTCCACTCTGCTTAGCTTCACAGGTGAGAAGGTACAGAAGCTTCTGTTGCCTGCCTTAATAATAGACCATTATTAGGAGGTACAAAACCCCTAACTCCGGGATTTTCCTCAACTTAGAAACCCCTCACTGAACCAGCCCAAGTGATAGGAAGTTTGAGTTCTGGTGTGTGAAGCAGTTGTAGATACAGAAAGGTCAGAGGCTGTGAGAGGGGAGAGTCTGAAGCAGGGGTCTTAATGCTCAAGACTCAGCTCCCTCCGCCCTGTTATGAGAAGAGGTGCCAAAGGTATCCTCCTGTGGAAGGAAGACAAGAGTGGTAGACAGGGCCCAACACCTACTTAACCGGTCTCATAATTCTGCCTTTTAAAGCCAGGTGATCGTTAAAGAATCTACAGGTTTCTGACTCACAAAGCCTGACTTGAGTTCCTCTAACTATTACAAATCCAGTTCACTGGGGGTTACCCGTGCCAACCAGCTAGTTTGGGAATTTCCCAGAGTCTTGGAGAATTGTCCCATGCAGAACTACCACTTCCCATGTTACTTGGTGTGAAGCCCGGGGTGTGGGTTAACCAGCCCGGTCCAGTCATCATAAACACGTGGGCTTCATCAAAAGCAATTGTGCAAAGGCCCATGCACGAGAAGACGATTAATATAATTCAGGGAATCAAAGTGGTAATGGGGGCCTCGCATTTTACAGTCTGTTCATTACGGGAAACACAATGGGGCCTATGAGGAAGCCCCTCCCTCAGAGCTGGCCTGTGGGTCCCTCCATCCATTATCTTGGCACCTCATTTCCAATTCCAGTGGCTGCCACCTGTCCTGTTTTGGCCTGTGGTGGATGGTATTTTCTGGTTTCAAAGATAGGAAGAAAAAGACTCAGGTTAAGCTTTCTGCTTGGCTTGGCTGGCACCTACTCCCATCCACAACAGGACCACTACCTGCCAGGGTTGATTTTTGTTTGTTTGCTTGTTTGTTTGTTTTAGCTTTTGGGTTTTTTTTGGGGGGGGTTGGTAATGTTATTTTGTTGTTGTTGTTGTTGTTTTTAATTTTCAGAAAAGTTCTTAGCAGGCCTGGTACTGACCTGTACACTTGTGATACCCATTCCTTCCAGGCAAGCCATATTCACACACAAGCACTTACCACGTCGCTCCTTCTCCATTCAGCTCCGGATGCCGACAGTTTACCAAGGCTATTCTCGCTGGGTACCCTCGCCTACATAGCTAATCCTCATACTACCATCCCACCTCTGTGAGATATCCTTTCTTTAAAGTCACCAGGTTAGACCTATCTGAATTCAACTGCTACCTCTCAGGCACCTGACTGACAGACACTTTCAGCCCCAACCCCCTCACCTGTAAAACAGAGGTGACTAATGACAAAGCTTTAGAGTAATACACCATGGAATGTTCGTGAAGACGAAAGTGGTTCAGACAAGCATTTGGCACACTGCTTAGAGGTGCAAAGTAAACTGTGTGATCTGTTGTTGCTACTTACAATAATGAACAGCAACAAAGGGGTTAAAAATCCAGGTCTGTTTGTTTATAAAAATGCATGTATTTCCCACCAGCCTGAACTTTCTTCTTTCGGGGAGGGGAAGGAAAGATCAGACATCTCCTAGCCCGTCTTGGAAATATCATATTTAGACTGTCACAGGAATTAAATCATTCCTCAACAGATTTCTCAGTGAAGTGGGAGCTCGCCAGGAGAACAAAGTGTGCTGCTGCCTTTCAGCTTCGCCACGCCAGACACGATTCTGTGTCTTTCACCCACCAGGGACTTTCTAGAACATCATCTGGTAAGGCAGCCAATGAGGATTAACTATAAATCATTGTAATTGCTGTTGGAATGACAGGTGTCTGTCACAAGTCCATTATCAGAAACCAAATGTTCATTAGGCAACCAGTGCGACCTTCATAGCTCTCTGGAGCCTTGTGACCACTGCTTGCTTGGCCAGCATCTGCCAGAGCTCACAGAGGTGGTGCTTGTGGACAAGGAGTCCTCCAAACAGCCGGAAAATGTGTTTCCCAGACAGCAAGTCTCCACAGTCATGGCGACACAAACAATGCATTGTGCATGTATCAGAGGATGAGCTGAGGGAGGAGGTGGAGAAAGCTGGGGGAAATGAAGAGGATTTGGGTGACTCCAGAAATGAATGCTGTTTCGGAGTGCATCCGGCCCTGAAATCCTCTCCACCCACCTTCCTAGCCATATTTCCTACAATTATCTTCTCCCCTCCCTGTGCTTCAGAACGGAGTGAATTAAAGAGGCAGTAGATTCTTATTAACTTGGGAGGAAGGGTTCCATCATCGAAATAATTAAACAGGAATCAGGGAATGGTCAAGCACAGGAACCTGGCGTTAGGTACAGGGCGGCAAGATTTAAGGAGAAACGTAAGGAGCGTTGACACAGACCAACCTGCTTCAAATCCTGGCTCCGCCTCTTTACTATCAGAGAGCCTTCTTTGCGTCTTTTCCTATTTAAAATGAGGGTAAAGCTATGTCTTATAAAGGTCACCTTGAGAATCAAGTCAAACAGGGAAAAAAAATCACCTAGCACAGATATAATCTACATTTCATAAACAATAGCTGTTGTTACCACTGGCAGCTAAGTGCGTAATTCAAGCAGAGCTTACACCTGGATAGACTCCCCAGGGAAATTGATCCCATTGTACCAACTGAATCACAAGACCAGGGGCCCGGTCCAATATTGTTAATGATTTGTTATGTGGTCCTGGGCAAGTCCCAGCATTTTCAAAGCTAATGGGGACCCTTGAGCTATTTTTGAAGTCTTGGAAGTCCAGCAGGAGAATCTAATTATTGAAACTGAGGCTGTATAATCTCTGCCTCTGTTGGAAGGAATTATCTCATCATCTCATGATGCTCTGAGCTTTTCAGTTTTGATCCAATGTTCTAATTGACAGTTACATATGAATTTAATAAGCAAAACAGGAAAAATCAATGAATTATGATGAAAATGTTAAAGGTTTTAATAGAATGATATTACAAAATGTATAAAAGAAATTTGAAATGGAGATCTGTGATGGTGGATAGTCCAGAAACCATTTCCCAAAACATTTTTTGGTGCTACCATATTACATTTCTAGAATTCTGCATAAAGACCCCCCATCCTCTAGAATTTTCTTTCTTGGGAGGAGATTGAAAAGTATTTCAATTCCCCTTCCCTTGCTTCTACCCACTATACGTATGTATGCTTTTCTGGTCACGTGATACTGGCTGGCCACAAGCCTTTATACATAAGCCTCTTTCAACTCATCGATCTTCTACACACGAACAAGATATTAAATATTAATCCGTTCTCTCTCGCAAGAAAAAAAAATGACCACGCACATGCTCTGAGTCAGGTACTGTTTTAGACTGTCAGAAGACAGGAGTGAGCGAAGCAGGCATATTCCCTCATAGAGTTTGCATTCTAGTAGGGGAAGATGGACAATAAATCCAATTATCAAATGTCAAGCAGTTGTGGTATACGATGTTAGTTGTGAGTGCTGATAAAGAAAAGAAGCCTGGCTAGATGACAGGGCTGACATGTCAGAGAAGGCTACAGTGAAGAGTTGAAAACAATACACACCTGAGGTCCAGAGGCTGGGATAGCTGATACCTGGGAGAGAGTGAAGGAAGTCAAACCAGAGGTGAGCATGAACTTGGCCATCCACACCATTAGCCGCTGACCTAGAGAGGAGCATTTTATACTGCTGGTACCTGTTTGCTCCTGAATTGAAATGTGTCCTTCTAGGGGGAAGAAGGAGGCTTATAAGATTGGGATAACGTGAAATTTATAAGGCTGGAGAAGCACCTGAAATGGACAAGATTCCCAAGGACCCTCCACAAGGTTACAGAAGAAGTACAGTTGTTGAGGGCAGAGGCTTTCACCAGACCAGCCAAGCCGTGTACAAGCTACACAGGGAGCTCCAGGGATGCACCTTGCCTAAGTCGCCACCCATGCTGGGTTGGGCTTTTGGGTGATACAGCTGTCTTTGAGTCACCCATGAGCCTCTAAATTCTAACCCATGCTCTGTAAGTAACCCCAATAAACTCACTGGTTCAGCCAGCTGGACTTGAATGGAATCATTGCTTTAGTCCGTCGTCTGTGCCCTCTCTGAAGTGAATAGGCATTTGTTCATGTCTTCCCAGGAAGTCCTGATGAGAAAGGGTACAGATCTTCTAGGACCCTGAGGGTGCTGTAGTCGGGACTGTGGAAACCACTGGAAATGGAAAAGGAAAGAAAACTCTACAAAGATGTCATCATCAGCAAGCGTGGGGTCGAGACACAAGCAGCTTTCACAACCTAAATTATCCTGAAGACTTAGGACCGCGGCAGTTTGAATCGCAAGGTCTACTGCCTCTGTGTCCCTGGACGCAATTGAACTTTATTCTCTATACAGCAGAAGTCTTCACCCTGCTGGTAATTCCAGCTCTGCTCTCTGATGCTGGTAACAACACAAGGTAATTAACGCAGAGGTTAAAACGATGGCAACAAGAATTGCAAGCAAATTATAAAACCCTTAGCTAAATTACATGGATTCTTAAACTAAGCTCACATCTGTGTCTCATGTCTGGGTGTATCTTGTGAACCAGCATTTGTGTGTTTGCTGGGAGCAATGCTCTCTGTCTCCCTCCCTCTTCCCCTCCCTTTCTCCTTCTTTCTCTTTCTGAGTAGTGAAGGAGGATCCATCCATTTTTGAGCAAAGTCTTATTTGTAAATGCCTACCTGCTAAGAATAAAAGAGAGTGTTATTCTCTCAGCCTAAAATGACTATCATTCAAGTGTGTAAAAAGGACCCCAATTTTGAATTATCAGTCATCTAAATTCCTGGTTTTAAAAAAAAAAGGTTAAAAAGCCCAGATAATATATAATAAAATATGTATTTACATCAAGGTCTAGGGTTACAGTCTGAAGTGGCCTGCTGAGAGAAGAAACCCCCTCAGTTACTCCATCAACAAACAAACAACCCCTTCTGTTATGGGTTACGCAGCACGCATCTTGGTATATCCAGGCTCATTTTTAACAGGTAGCGCTCTCTGTACCAGTTAAACTACTGAAATTCGACTCCTTTCACCCCCACATTTGAGTAAAATGAGCATCTTGCGTTACACTCTTATCATATGACTTTGGGTCCTGCCTGTCACCTCAGGCTAGGGACTTGGGAAGAAGTGATAAGCCAGTGAGTCCTTCAAGTCAAACCACGAAGACTTTTCTAGACAGACTATATCAAGTTCTCTTCAGAATTATTTTACACCAATGTGACTGCGGGTCGTGTTCAGTGTTTTAAGAGTCAATATAAGAAACAGCAATAGTTACAGCTAACTGTTCCTGTACCCACTGTTATGGTTCAGATCTGAATAATTCTCAACGGTTATGAATGCTGGCTCCCCAGCTAGCAGTGCTACCTGGGGAGGCTGTGAAGCTGTCAGGAGGCGGGACCTAGGCTGCAGAAGCAAGTCACTAGGAGCAGGCACTGGGGGTCTGCTATCACAGGATGTATCCAGTCAGGCTCTGCTTCCTGGTCTTCGTGATCGGAACAGCCTCTGCCAGGCACTCCCCATCATGAGCTGAGTGGCTGCCCTATGCCTTCCCTGTCATGATGGAATGAAACTGTGCACCAAAATAAAGCTTTCCTCTCTGGAGTTGTCTCTACCAGACATTGCGGTCACAGCAACGCAAAAATTACTCACGCAACGATCATCTCATAGCGCATCCAACAGCTTCCTCTCGGTACTTAACGCTCCCCCTCCTTGAAAAATAGAAGTTTTCAAAATCAACAGTTGTGAATTCAGCATTTCTTGTGTAGTTTTTTGTTGTAGTTCTGCTTTTGTTTTTTCTCTTCTTTCCTTTTAGCTCTGACAGACAAAGAAGCCAGAGACGCTTTGTGTTTAGACAGTGGTATCCCCCAGTCTCAGGTTCTGGTATGATTGTCCCTCAGATATACCACACAGGTGGGGACGCTGTGTAGATCTTCTCTGGGGTTTTCATTTGCATTTAAGCGTCGATCAGATATATTGAGTCTTTATTTTGAAAGTGTTCACTAAGTAGCAAATATTAAATAAGACATTGAGCTTTTGGGCAAAAGGGAGGCCAGAGACACGTTTACTTATTCATTTGGCAACCACTGATAGAGCTCCTCTGTGCAGGCCCTGGCTGGGCTGGAAGGAAGGACAATCGGGTTGTATTGTAAGTTCCTTCTTTCTTTTGACTGCACACAGACTAAATGGCCTCTAAATATCTCCTCCATTCCAGTGTTTCCATTTGAAAACAGTGGAGCTTGACTTCTACATTGTTCTTGCATCCATGAAACAGCCTTAAAGGATCTTGTCCTGGAGCATGTATTGCCAGGCACTTAGATCTCCACTCTGCCTCAGAGAAACCACGCTGGATTTTTATTAGTGACATTAAAAAATAATGTTGAAATGTATGGTATTGTGCTTGTCATCTTAAAATAGGATGCCAGAGAGTTGTTATGTCTGAAGATTCTGGAAGCAGGTTTGACCACAGCCTCTGTAAACTCAGATACTGTCTGCAAACTCTCCTGGATAAACCATGGTCCTGTCTACAGTACTAGACCCAAGGAAATCCTTTAACAATTTCTGCAGCACTAATTGATTTTCAATACATGAGAAGCCAACCCGCACATCCCTTAAAGGAGAAAAACAGCCGAGAGATACTGCCAGGCCCTGGGACAGACTATGGCCTCGGGGTCCCCATTCCCTTTGGCTTTTTTTTTCTGGTGCACACAGCCTTGCAGCACCTAGCAACCCGTTTCTCTTTTCCTGCTTCAACATCTACTTCATACTAGATTCAAACTCTCAGGCCAAACTCTCCTTTTACGGAACTAGACTCCCTTGGAAGGATCTGCCCCAGCATCCAAACACAGAGTATCACTCGGTCATTGGGCAATGCTCTCAGGAGGCGGGGTGAGGTTCGGAGAACAGCTGTGTGTCTGTGTTTTACTCCCACACGGTAGTACACTCATACCTGGGTTTGCCCTGAACAATGACTGTGACGTCCCAAAGCCTAGTGTTCTCAACTCTATCATGTGGATGATTTAGAGGCAATGTTATTAAATTACCTTCTAATTAATTGGCTCTCAGTGTTACCAAGCCAGATTGCTAGAGGCTGAGTCCCTTGATTGTATGATTTAGTTATTGCCCAGTCTAACTCTAAGGAATTACAATCATCTGCAAAATCAATGTGGGAAGGCCAGGACCAGCACTTAACCATTTCTAGTCTGGGCTTATATTTATGCCATAGGTTAAAGGTGAAATTGCATGAAGGCAAACTAGAAAATCTTTACAGTATCTGTCTTCTAAGAGTTTCCAGTGCTCTTTATATAGAAGATATTCCCTAAATATTGTCTGACTGGAAATGATTTTCAGTCTGTACATTCAAGTATATAGAGAGGACCCAGAAAGCCCAATATCCCTCCCACTAAATCCACTTGAATCCATCCTCAGGCCTGGGATTGTCCCAGGTCTTACCCAGCCCAAGCCTTGACTGAGGAAACAAACCATCAAGACAGCATTTGCTTCGGACATTCTTCATGCTCATCCGACTCTTCTAACTTTCTCAGAAGTCTCCATTTGCTGTGGGGCAACTCTTGGTTCACATCAGCTCACTCCCTGCCTCATCCAGTATCACCTTTCCTTAGTTAATTTCCTCTCTTCTCAGAGAAAAGTTCCATTGGAAAGCCATTTCATCCTGAGCTCCTGCCTCCTCACCTCTGCCAAGGCCTCGTTTAACTGTCTCCTCCCTCTGACCTTCAGAACTTACGTTTGCTCTTCCCTACCAACCGATATTGTTGATTTTTTTTTCTGTACTGTTCTGGAAATAAATTCCCCTTGATTCAGCTCCCCCTTCCAACCACAGCTCGCTCTGTCCTTCCCATGACGAAGCTCGCCACCTCCTCTTCTTACTCCCTTCTCTCCTCTACACATTGCCATCTGCCATCTGCCTGCAGCTCTCCAGAACACCAGCTCTCGTAAAGGTTACCAGCAGCCTCCCTGCCACCCCGCCCACGGGTGTATTTTTAATTCGTAGGCTTCTGCTGTACTTGGCCTCGCTGCCTGTGCCCCCACGGTCACCTTTCACTCCAGCCCTCTCTGGCTTCCTGGCTTTTTTCTCAACCCTTCCTCTGTCACTCAGGCGTGCTCTGCCTCCTCTACAAATGTGCATTCTATCTCTGCTCCCGTTCCTTTCCTTTTGCTTGCTTTCCTGGAGTCAGTGTGTCTCAGGGCTCAGACAGTGGCTTTGCCGTCTGACATGCTTCAATTATATATTCTGCTTCTTCTACTCTGAGCTATTAAACCTTTAGGAAAGTCACTCTATCTTTCCAAACTTCTGCTCTCCTTTCTATAAAATCAAAGTAAGTGATATTGAGAATATCAGTAAAGACCACTCTTTCAGAGCTGTCGATCCAAGCCTGCACAGGGTCAGATCAATAGCCCGGAACTGATGAATAGTAAGATCAACCACACGACAGCTATTATTACCTTCTTATTGTCTTTCACTGTGTCCTGAGGTTTAGCTCATCTTCCCTCCTGACTTCAGCACACATGTTTGTTTCCTGATGCTGAGCTTCCCACCTCTAGCCCTGACCTCTCCTCTGTGCTCCATCCAATGACATCTTCTCTGCTGTGTGCACAGGACCTCAAACCCCACATGTCTTATTGTAGGCTGAACTGTCTTTCCGCATTCCATCCATAGGTCAAAGACTCATCTCAGAAGGGAGCTATATTTGGAGATAGGGCCCTAATCAAGCTGACTGATGGCCTGAAGAGGAAGTGAGGCCCAGGGTGACATAGGCAGTGTATGCACACTATGGAAACGTCACACAAGGGGAAGGCAAGTAGGCTGCCACTCGCAAGCCATGAGGAGAGAGAGGCCTTAGAAAAAAACTAGCTTCACTCAATACCTTGGTCTTGAACTTGGGGCCTCCGGAACAGTAATCAAATAATCTTCTGTTGCTTGAGCTGCACAGAAAGTGATATTCTGCTATGGTCGTTCAAGCAAACCATTACACACCCCAAGCTGTGTAGCAGGCTTTCTCTGACCGCCAGTCCCCAAATCATGATATTATTAGTTATGAATGTTTGGCCTTAGTTTAGGCTTGTTTCTGGCTAGCTTTTTTTTTTTTAAACTTAAATTAACCTGTTTTTTTTCATCTACATTTTGCCTTGGGGCTTTTTACCTTTCTTTCATTCTATATGTCCTGCTTTCCTGCTTCCTCTCTGGCTGGCTGGCGGCTGCCTGGATGGCTGGCCCCAAGTGTCTCCCTCTCTTTCTCCCTCATTCTCTCTCTCCCTCAAGTCTAGATTCCTCCTCCTACTTATTCTCTCTGCCTGCCAGTCCTGCCTATCCCTCTCCTGCCTAGCTATTGGCTGTTCAGCTTTTTATTAGACCAATCAGGTGCCTTAGGCAGGCAAGGTGAAACAAATGTAACACATCTCTACATAGTTAAATAAATGCAGCATGAACAAATGCACCACACCTTTACACAGTTAAAGTAACAATCTGCACCATAAACAAATGTAGCACATCTTTCCATAGTTATTGCGATATTCCACAACAAAGCTGACATCACTGCATCTTCTGTTAAACATGAGTCCTTTGTTTCGATGGAGCCATGACTCTTCACTCTCTCTCAAAGTCCACAGCTAGCCTGTCTCCAAGACCTGCTGGTGTTGATTTCGGAAGAGCTCACAGCCTGTGTGTCACCCTCATTAGCTCAGGACTCTAACATCTTTCATCTGGTCCATTTACAACAGCCTCCCAGCTTGATGTGTCTCTCTCAATGAAACAATTTCTCCACTCAAGTCCACCCAGTACACAGCGGCTGGATCACTCCAAAACACAGGCACATCTGCAGGTGCCCTCAGCTGCTCCTTCATTGGCTCCCCACTGTCAGTCCCTTAGCCAGACACTGAAACGAGTCACAGTTTGGCTCTAGCTTACCCATCTGTCTCGGATCTGCTATTAGCTTCCCCAGACTTCTTTTGAACCAAACAAGAGAGCTTCCTGCCCATGGGAAGAGGCGCCTCCTCCTTGGTGATGACTCTCATCTAAAATGGCTCCTCTTCTTTTTGCCACTCAACATCATGAAGCACCTTCTTCCCCTAATTCCTACAAGAGAGGGTCTTTGCACTGAGCGGAGACCTTCTGATAGTTTCAGGGCAGACTGATGTGCCGTATGTGTGTCTTCCTATTTCTCTTCAGCTGTGGACCCACAGAGGGCCAGTGCCCAGCACAGCCTAGGCACATACAGTCCGTCCTCAGCCTTGACTGAATGGGTAGCAAGGCCACCAAGACAAGTGGCCTTGATAGTCTTCAGCCTTTATCACGAAAGAGTTATGAAGCAAAATGAATCACAAATCTCTATTTATTCTGGAACTTAAGCTCTAGAAATGAGATAAGTAGATTTTTTTTAAATATGAAATGACAGTCAAGAGGCAGAGTACCAAGGGTGTTGTCATTAATATCCAGCCACCATTGATCTGCTCCCTCTAGTAGTTTTACCTCTATTGATCACTCCTGAAGAGTGACCAGCTTACAGGAAGCACCTGAGCGGTCTTAGCTGGCCTCCACATCCTCCCAGGTGATCACCAGCCCAGCCTTGCTTTTCCTCTTCCTTGTCAACATCCATGGCAGCTTAGAAATGATGTGGAGCCAGCTTAGGGATGTGCACTGTGGGATCTGTTCTGATTGCTCACTTCTGACAGCCCCTTCTTAGACCTCTAACATCACAGCACTCTTCTTTCTAAAAGGTATTCACCTACTGGGTTCTCTTTCTGCTGTTCACTATGCACCCATTATCAAGGATCAAAATGGACACAATTCTTTCGGCTACTTGTATGGTTTTCGTACAAGCTGATGAAGTGTGCATCCCCCATGCTGTACCAGCCAGGTACTACATCCTCAGGCACAACAGGACTGCTCAGAGGTAATCATACCTTGGCTATAACACTACATGTTATAACTTGCTACATTCATTCTAGGAAAGGAGATTCTGACAAGGTAGTTACTAATTTACTCATCTGTTTTGGCAGAGACATGATTCTACCTCTATTAAAACAAGAAAATGAACTTGTCCAAATAAAGCCTTAAAACAAACAGCAGAAACACCTAAGACCCAAAGAGGTAAGATCATATACTTGTTGGTTAGACATAGCCACCCGCCCCGTGGGAATCATTTTCCTTGTGTGCAAAGTGGCATAGCAACTGCTCTTCTCACCTACTCTTATTTTTTAGCTCAATAAATGGATAAGCGATTGCACATTAGCAAGTGCTAAATATCACTCACTTACTTTACATGTGTTTTTATATATAACATTTCCACACATTCTTGCCTACATGTAAGAGTTCCTTGTCACTGAATTACCCTGTGCCACTTGCATGGTCCCCACTACCACCACCAAAACTCTGCATAGTAGCAATGAATGTGAATGTGATGAGTCTTACCATGTGCCTTTATCATTGCAGGATGCAATATACACTCACTGGATTGGCTCATCTTATACTAATGTAACTCTCATTATGCAGTAGCCAGATCCACACTCTTCAGTTCTGTAGCCTTTCTATACAATTTGCTGAATACAACAAACCAACCAGCTGAAGGTCTAATGTAATGGGGGAAATGTATGTTATTTGTAAACTGCGTGGCTGTATTAGTCAACGTTCTATTGCTGTGAAGAGACCCATGACCACAGCAACTCTTATAAAAGAAATAATTTAATTAGGGCTGGCTTACAGTTTAGTCCACTATGATCACGGCAGGAAGCATGGTGGCGTGCAGGCAGACATGGTATTGGAGGGGTAGTTGAGAGTCTTACACCCAGATCCACAAGAGGCAGCAACAAGAGAAGAGTCACTGGAACTGGCTTGAGCTTCTGAAACCCCAAAGCCACCCCAGTGACACACTTCCTCCAGCAAGGCCACAACAAGGCCACAATCCCTCTCAAGCCATGCCCCTCCTTGATGACCAAGCATCAAATCTGTGAGCCTATGGGGACATTCTTATTCAAACCACCACAGTGGCTCACCTTTAGCTTTTTTTTCTACTCTCTAACAGCTTTCTTGGCTATTTTTAATCAGTCAATCTTAAGTTAGCAGGTGGAAATCCTTGGTGGCACCAGATTTTCACCAGAAGGCCTAGGATCAAATCTGTACTTTGAAAAAAATGACTGATTTATTTTTATCGTATGTACATTAGTGTTGTGCATTCATATATGTTGGTGTGAGGGTGTCAGGTCTCCCAGAATTGGAATTACAAACAGTTATGAGATGCCATGTGGGTGCTGGGAATTGAACCCAGGTCCTTTGGAAGAGCAGCCAGTGCTCTTAAGCACTGAGCCATCTCTCCAGTCCCCAAATCTATACTCTTAACACTTAAGATCCAGGTTTCAATTTCTTCATGTTGGAAAAAGAAGTAATAGAGGTTCGTTATATAATAAAGAAGGTATTTCTAGGGATTCTAATTATTTTCACATTAAAAAAGCTATCAGGGCTCCTGAAGTTAAGTTATTGTTTGCTTCGGTCACAGAGAGTCAATGTATTCACTTTTCCTTGATTTTGTGTTTGTTTGGTTGGTTTTTCTTTTTCCCCTTCCTGTTTAAAAAAAAAAAATCAGTATTGTTTTATACAAGAACTCTGGTTCTGGTATGAACAGCCATGTTCTGCTCTGCTTCCTTTTCTGGGCTGCTGGGATAGGTACACTGTCTCTGTGGAACCTTCCAGCCCATTTCTGCTCTGACTTTCCTACTTACTCCCCTAATATTTCTTGTCTCCCATGTGCTTTGCACGTTCTGAACTTCTTTAAAACTTTGTCAGTGCCTGAGAGTCATCTTCGGAAAAGCTGGGTGGCTGGACGTTGACTGCTGAAGACAGAGCGTGTTCTGGGGGAATGCAACTTTCTAGATTAGTGTCTCGTCACACCATATGGCTGAATGAGTGATCAGACGCACTTATCTACTGATAGAAAAGTAGAGCTTTCCACGTATACTTATCATTATGAAGAATGACATCATTCAAGAATTTAAAAATAGGAACTATCTCTTATTTGGGTTGGAAAGAGACCGGGGGAAAGTTAGACACACCGCCATATGGATAACCTTAATTCTAATTTGCATCTTAATGGAAATGAAGCTTCAAATGTCTGTTCCCTTCAGTCCTTGAGACAGTAAGCCTTTTGTGGCTCTCTTTAACTTGGGAAAGCCAGATTTCAGCTATAAGTGGATTTTCTTAAAGTTCACACCATCTAAAAGTATTTGAGATAAAGATATTATCCACTGATATGTTAAGCCACATTTACAGGAATCCTCACACTCTGTGCCAGACTACATGGTTTTCTTCCTAAAGAAATGCTTCCCTGACTTTAAAGGTCATTTATATCTTTAAAAGAGAAATCTATTTTTTAAAAAAAAAAAAAAAAGATGCTGGAATCCCGGCACCCAAAGAAATCTATGCATATATCTCCCTTTTCTTTACAAACATGAATGATCATAACTAGCATTATTTTGGTTTTGCAGCATTAACCTATCAGGTGTCTTTTCTGTGACTGACACATGTTCCCTTGAAGTCCATCAGGAGGACTTTTCTTTGTTCCTATATGTAGATCATCAATATTTTATTGGTTATAATATCCTACTGTGTGCTGCATGAATATCCTTTCATTTAATCTGCCTCCTGTGGGTAGATATTTAGATTGCAATGAGGTTTAGGATTTACCAGTCCAAACTATGGCACTGTGGCAATTGGAAACTCAACATACAAAGGAAGATCACTTTGGCCTTCTGCTCCTGCCCTGATACAGGCCCTGACACCTAGAAAGAATTCTCTGGCTCCCCTCTGAAGTACATCATAAAGCCCTCATGGGAGAACTCCCCTCACCGCACCTTGCAGAAAGAGACGTCCTCCTCTCTGAAGACAGGGACACACAGAAGGATCTGGAAGAACTGGCCTTGCTAAGTCCCCCTGGTTTATGACCAGTGGACAGTGCCCTCTGTGTCTGACTGTATTCCTCCACAACTTTTCACCTCTTCAACAAAGTCCGAGTAAGAATGTGGAGGTTTCTTTGTCTTCACTCCTGAGAGCCCTGTGTCACTTGAAACTTACATCTCTGGTTTTAAATGCACTGTTTTCTCTTGTTAGCCTGCCTTTTATTACAGTGCCTCGGCCTCCACAGAGTCCACAGTGAAGAAGAGCAGCAAATCTCCCGTGTCCGACACCAGTTGCCATCTTTGCTGGTCTATGCACTGTTACAGCCATCGCCAGGGCATCCAGATCCGTGTGCACCTTTTTAGTAGTCAGTTTCTAACTTTGGAAACTGGTCCAGGTCTTTTTAAAGACATTGTGTCATACGGTGGAAAGAAAAACTAGAGCTTTCAGATCTTTAAAAATTACCTCGGGTTTCAATCTGATTCAAGGTACTTTTTTAGTAAAGTGGGCTGTGGATATTAGTGTAAAAAAATGAATAAATAAATAGATGAATAAATAAATAAATGGATATTAATTACAGATAAATAAATTTCAGTCTTTGTATTATAATACAAAATAAGCCCAAATGAAAACATTATCAAAGTCTACAAGATAACATTAAAAATCTTTACAAACTTGAAGCAAGTGTATTTCTTCAGTAGGACACGAAAAATGCAAATCCTCAAAAATCTATTTATCTGGACTTCATTGTGATTTAAAATATCAGCTTTTCAAAATATGCACCTGAAGAAAAGAAGAAAGAGTCCATGCGTGGGTGAGGGTGGGGTGGGTGTGAGGAGAGCTACTAGGGATAGAGAGAAAGACAGAGGGGAAGGGAAACGGATGGAAGGAAGGAGGAGGGAAGGGAGGGAGGAGGAAGGAAGGAAGGCCAGATAAAGAATTCCACAAATATGTAAAGTGTTCTTACAAAAATTAATACAACAATCTGATAAATTTAATGGGCAATATCTTGAAGAAACATTTTACCGTAGATGCACAAAATTCATGAAAAGAGACTCAACTACACAGTCGTTAGAAAGAGACAAACACTGGATACCTGAAGAATTAAGCATGAACACACACACACACACACACACACACACACACACACTCCACTGATGAGAGTGGGGAGCCAGACTATCCTAGGTATCCATCCAAATGAAGTGAAAACAAATGTATCAAAACTTTTCCTGGGGTGTTCATAGTACCATCACTTATAATAGCCCCAGAATAGAAACAACACAAATGTCCATCAGCAGGCCGGTAGATAAACACATGGTAATATGATGAAATACTGTTCACCACTAAGAAGGAATGAACTACTCTTGCAGTGAGACTGTGTTGAAAAGTTAGCCTTGTGGCTCGGTGGGTAAAGACTGTTGCCACCAAGCCTGGCAGCCTGCCTTCAAAGGAGAGAACCAAGTCCTGCATGTTGACCTCTCATCTCCACGAGACCATCCCAGAACCCACGTCCTCCACCACCATATACACATTAACACACTCACAAAGTAAATAAATATTTTTAAAAATGTTTAAAGAATATAAAACTCAAAAGAACTATGCAAAAAATTTTAAAAAGCCTCATGTGAGATTACATATTATGTGATTTCTCATATAGGAAAATTCTAGAAAAGTAGTTGAGAGAAACTGGGGTGGAGGTGAGGATTAAGGTTGATTGAGAAGAGACACGAGGGACCTTCTAGAGTGATAGGAATATCCTATATTCCTTGGCAACTTCTCCTCCCCGCTTCCCATGTACATCTTCTCTGGTTTAGTTCAGGCTTCGGCCCTGTTGCTCTTAGAATTTGCCTTGCCCTTTCATTTCTGATGTTCCCTCTCTGCGGATGACCTCTCACCTCCCAAGCCCCCAGCATAATGCTGGACACATTACCTGGCCATTGGACCTTCACCAGAATGTCCACATCTGTCCTAAATTCCTCTCCTGAGGCCCACACTGTCTTTTCTCCTCTTCTCCATATTCCTCCATGATATCAATCTTTTAAGACCGGATTTCAATTTTGACTCTCTCACCTCTTCTCGAGAAAACATCTAGTTGTGACCAAACCTTGTTGATTTTAATTTCATGATACTGATTATTTTCCTACTCACAACAAGGTGAATTGCATTCTTTTACTTTTTCTAGTACTATTTTTTTAAACCCTTAATGTCTTCCTTACCTCTAATATCTATTACTGTCTATCAGCATACCATCCAGGACATACCTGCTCTTGTCTTATCTAATACTGCCATCCTTTTCCCAACAACTAATTAAATATTTACACACACACACACACACCAGACACCAACTGATGACCCCACTTTGTCACTCAGAAGCCTTTCGTGATCCCCCCATCACTCACTGGATCACATCAAAACCTTCAGGCCAGCATTCAAGGGCCTTACAGCCTTCTCTACTCCCCTATACAGAACATCAACTCCAATTAATTGTCTACTCATTCTCTCCAACTATAATGTGACCTTTCTCTTCACCTTCTTTTTCCTTAGGCTATTTACCCTATTCAGCCCTAACTCCCAAGACCAAAGTCTGACCACCTCTTTAGGAAGAGGCTCCCCAATCTCACTACCTTGAACTAATCCCTCCTTTCTAAAAGGTTACCATAGCTGTTCAGATGGTTCGTTTGCTAATTCCCCTCTGCTGTCTATCATTAATGCTTACTTCTGCTCATTGCTTTATTAGGTTTTCATATTTACAAATCTTATATCTTCAACTTGAGTTTTCTTTTCTTCAACAGGGGGGAAATCCCCCCCCCTTTTTTATCTCACAAAGCTTTTAAAAGTTATTTACACACAGTAGAACCTCAGAAGATGTATACTGATTCGGTTTGTAAACTCCTTGGGTTGTGAGTACAGAAGCATTCACCTCTGACAACCAGAACTTATTCAAAGCCATCAGCCCTATATTATTTATGTTCCCATGTCTTCATGATGGTCCTTAGAGCTTCAAGAATCCATATCTCCAAAATGTCCGTGTTTCCCACGGCTTTGTAGCCTCTGTTCCCCTTTCTGATTCATGCACATTCATTATGTGGCAGATTCGGCCCTCACTCAGTATACCATTGAACCGACTGATTATGTTTTCTGAACCTCGAGAGTGGTAAATCCTATCGCACAAAGTGAATAAGAAAAGAGTTTTCTGTCCCACACAGATCTCAGTCAACAAAATTATAAATGAAAAAATGTTTATTATCTGCTTATTTACTTAACTAGTATTATTTATATTTAAGGACTTTGGGGAAGATATGTGATATGCTCTCTGACCCATTTGTAAGAACCAGGGATCTACAGTCCTGAAACAGCCATCCATATGAACAGTTATTCTCATGCAGAAGGTTTTCCTGACAACTACTAAGTGACCTTTGATCAATGACTACGCAGTAATCTTTGGCCCCATCCCCAACTCACTCCCAGCCCACTGACCACCCTAACTCACTCCCAGCCCACTGACCACCCCAACTCACTCCCAGCCCACTGTGGTGGTATTGTGTTCCCCAAAATATTGTGCACCCTAATAAACTTTTCTGGGGTCAGAGAATAGAACAGCCACAACACTAAACATAGAGGATAGGCAGTGGTAGCACACACCTTTAATCCTAGCATTCCAGAGGCAGAGATCCCTCTGGGATCTCTGTGAGTTCAAGGCCACATTGGAAACAACCAGGCATGGTGACACACGCCTTTAATCCCAAGAAGTGAGCCTTTAATCCCAGGGAGTGATGGCAGAAAACAGAAAGATAAATAAGGCGTGAGAACCAGAAACTAGAAGCATTTGACTGGTTAAGCTTTTAGATTTTGAGCAGCACAGTTCAGCTGAGAGCCATTCAGATATGAGGACTCAGAAGCTTCCAGTCTGAGGAAACAAGATCAGCTGAGAAGTTGGCCAGGTGAGGTTACCTGTGGCTTGTTCTGTCTCTCTGATCTTCCAGTGTTCACCCCAATAACTGGCCTTAGGTTTGATTTTATTAATAAGACTCTTTAAGATTCCTGCTACAGCCCACTGACCACCCCAACTTACACCCAGCCCACTGACCACTCCAACTCACACCCAGCCCACTGACCACTCCAACTCATTCCCAGCCCACTGACCACCCCAACTCACACCCAGCCCACTGGCCACCCCAACTCACACCCAGCCCACCAACCATCCCAACTCACTAACGACCATCCTAAAGAGAGCTGAAAACAAGAATTTTCTCACGTACCATCATCAAATTCTGGGTACTGGCTTCTTGGAGCACAGTGAAGCCAAGACTTGTGAAGATCCTATTCATCAACTCCACCTTTGCTGGGTCTGCAGATCTGAACAAAGCAAGATTTCAGCTGGGCTACCTGAGCACAGAGACCCTGCCTCGTTCCTCTTTGCAACTATTTCCCTGTTTGTCCCTCTCACCCAAACTCTGACCAAATCTGTCATGAAGCTGGCACCACTTGAGAAGGAACCGTGGCATCCACATTCCGTGTCCCCAGTGGGCATATGTGTGCTTTGTCACACTTAGCTTTCCTGTGTCCGTTTTGTGGAAATAGTCCCCATTGCACTGGGAAACTCACCTCTTAATTTCAGTCTTTGTGACTCCAGGGGAGGCGACTTATCACGACATTTGATTCAAGACATTCAAAGTGACCGTTGTAGTTCTAATAATCAGCTTAGGAAGGACATATGACTCTATCAGAGCCAATCAGGGAAGGTTGGGGGGTCCCAGTGAGTTCTGAGGCATTTGTGAGGAAAACAGCTGTTCTTCTTCCTGTACTTGAAGCTGAGAATCATCTTGCTGTCAAACAGAATTGAGATTTTTTTTTTTATCTAACAGCAACAAATAGAATAACTGTCAAAATGCAATAGTGATATCACAACAGTGGAAAGGCCTGTGTGTGTGTGTGTGTGTGTGTGTGTGTGTGTGTGTGTGTGTGTGTGTAATCCTCTCTTCTGGTCAAGAAAATGCAATCCCTGGCCTTAGATAGAGACCTTAACATTCAACTGGGTAGGCTGATAACCTGGCTAAGGGACCACCCCTGGGAGGCAAGTTCACCCGAAGCCACACTAAGAGATGGGAGGAATAATTAGCCCTTTCGTGAGATACTGTACTTTTCCTTCTCAGGATTTCCACCTGCTACCACAGTCCTTCAAGCCACTGTAAGGTTCTGTTTTGTCTGTCTACCTTTGTCTTGACTCAGAAAGACCTAGCTTTCCTTTTTCTTCCTGTCTATTTCTTTAGGTGCTGCAGAGCCTAAGCATGTTTCTTCTGGTACTCTGGGCTTCCTTACTCTCTCTAAGCTTGCCTCCCCACCACGTGGCTCTTTGTCTGCTGTCTGACTGAGCCTCCATGCTGGCTTAACAGCATGGCCTTTCTTCCTTCTCTTCTCCATTCTCCTCCTTTGGGCAGCTGCCAAGATTTAGTTTTCCTGCTCTGCGAGGGGGTTGGGGGGCTGTTCTTATTGTGGCCTTCCTTATTTTTATAGGATTTATTCTCATTACTTATTATCTAATTGTGTATGTGATGCCTATAGATCTGTGTGTGGGTATGTGCGTGTGAATGAGGGTGACTGGGGCATCAGCTCTCCCAGCTGCAGTTGTAAATGGTCTAACCTGGGCTCTGGGCACCGAACTCGGGTCTTCTGCAGGAGCAGTACACTCTTTTAACCCCTGAGCCAGCCTGAGGATTTCTTTTAAACTCTAATAAAATTGTTCTCAATCCTCTGTTTGAGTCTCTGTCATTAAATTATTTTATTATGAGACCAAGAACCCCAAGAGGAGTCCTGATTTCTCTTGTACCATGTGGTGACTCCTGTGGGACTCACTAAAACTCCCAGTCAACAGTGACATCAGGTAACATTGCTACTGAACCCCAAAGGGACTTTTCCGATGAGCGCTGACTACAGTATTTCCTTTTCTGTCACTTAAAACTGACAGAGGCACTGAGGGACATCCACTTCGCCACCATCTGCAACAATGACTGGAGCACGACTCTTAGAAGGTCTAATTAATAAAATCAAACCCAGAGCCAGGTATTGGGTTAAATCTGGAAGATCAGAGAAGCAGAACAAGCCACAGATTCCTCACCTTGCCAATTCCTCAGCTGATCCTGTTTCCTCAGACTGATCCTGTTTCCTCAGACTGGAAGCCTCTGAGTCCTCATCCAGAATGAATCTCAGCTGAACTGCTGCTAAAAGCCTAAAAGTTTAACCAGGCTCTAGTTCCTGGTTCTCGCGCCTTATATACCTTTCTGCTTTCTGCCATCACTTCCTGGGATTAAAGGCGTGAGTCACCATGCCTGGCTGTTTTCAGTGTGGCTTTGAACTCACAGAGATCCAGATGGATCTCTGCCTTCGGAATGCTAGGATTAAAGGTGTGTGTGCCGTCATTCTCTGGCCTCTGTATCTAGTGACTGTTCTGTTCTCTGACCCCAGATAAGTTTATTAGGGTGCACAATATTTTGGGGAACACAATATCACCACAAATGACCATATTTACTACAGAGTCTGAGAAAGGGCTCTGTGGGTGGTATCCATGCTGGTGTTGAGAAAAAGAGCAGCGTGGAGATTGGAAGCACACAGCAGTGGCTTCTAGTGGAGTCTGTTCTTGTTTCCCATCACGGTTGTCTTCCGTGAGCAGAAATGACTGAGAGCAGCCAGCTACTTTGTGAGCACTTACACAGGGGTGCAATTGGGCTTGGTGGGTAGGTTGTTAATTGAGTCACCTGCCAAGGAGTGTGCTGAGGGGGATCTCCAAAGCCACAAGAAGGCCTTGTGTAGAAGAGGAAGGGTGGACCGGGCAGCTGTGGGACGGTTGCCAGCCACTGACAGGATCATGGTATCTACAGAACATTCTAGTCACACATAGTCTTTCCACAGAAGATACTGGGCCATGCCTCATGATTCAGAAAGTAGTTGGCAGGATGAAATGGTTTCCAGACATATCTGTCCTTGCTGGATCTGGGCAGCTTTGTTTCCTCACTAGACTCCATCAATGTATTATCCAGAACTGGGCATTGGGGGCAGTTCAGTGTAAAGAGCATGTTTAACATTCTTAATGCACTACATGGTGTTTCCCAAGACTGGAGAAAAATAAAATGCCCAGTGGGCTGTGCCCATTGTTTAGTGAGAGTCTCTGTCATTATTAACCTTGAAGAAACTTGAAGTGAGTGTTGGCCTCAGCTCTAGTCTCTTCATCTTATGTTGATGTTTTTCCCAACTAAAAATAGTAGCTTCCTGCTTCCCCGAGATCAGGCGCCTTCAACATCAATGTTGAAATATTTACTTCAGTGCCAGGAAAGCGAGTCTGTTATGTCTCTACAGCTCGGCTGGCGGAAGCAAAGTTTTCTTGGCAACGCCCCCACAGCAGCCTGCAGGAAAGGGTCACCCAAATCTACAAAGGGACAATTGGCAAAGATTGCCTTTCTTCTCTCTCCCACTTCCCATTTAGCTCTGAGCTATGAACATGCTTAAAAGCACGAGTGAGGAGGCCAGTTCTGAATGGTCTTTGTTCTTTGAGATAAGTTCAAAGGTATCAAAAGTCAGCCTCTGAGGCTGGAGGGAAAATGCTTTCTACTTAGCCGCCAAACGAGTTGAAAGTCTACAGGCTTCGCTGAAATTCAAAGGTGAGAACCAAGAAGGAAGATGAAGATTGTTCCCTGACATTAGAAGATAGAGTTTTCCTTCCTTCCTTCCTTCCTTCCTTCCTTCCTTCCTTCCTTCCTTCCTTCCTTCCTTCCTTCCTTCCTTCCCTTCCCTTCCCTTCCCTTCCCTTCCCTTCTCCTCCTCC